>VCRD01000893.1:138310-170005 GCA_006783055.1 Trinorchestia longiramus
CCTACAGCCGAGTACACCTGCTGCAGGTAGTGGCTGGCTAGTGGCAGCCCAAACTGCCTCGCTTGCTCCACAGCCGCGCACTGAAATGTACAACCAATGTTAGAATACTGACTCCGAGCCACCTACTCGTAGACAAGGCAGAGGGCAGTCATAGACAAGGCAGAGGGCAGTCATAGACAAGGCAGAGGGCAGTCATAGACAAGGCAGAGGGCGGTCATAGACAAGGCAGAGGGCGGTCATAGACAAGGCAGAGGGCAGTCATAGACAAGGCAAAGAAACTGTCAAAAATGAGTCACACTGAAAACTGATGAGGAATCAAAAGATATGCAGTACGAAGTTAATATTAGTGAAATGCACCAAGAAGGTACAGATATTTATCAACAGTTTATTTGAATTCAGACGCGCATGTCAGAAGGATGATCAGGCCTCATTGTCTATTCGTTTAAAAGGAAAAAATAAAATACTTTCAACACAATTACACGATAATTTATTATATGCAGAATACGGTGTCAGTAACTACCTTTTAAGAAATATCTTTGGATGATTAAAAATCTTGTGCATAAATTATAGTCAAATAAGCTAAAAAATCGTACAAGGCTCAATTCTCGCTTCGTGATTTCGCATCAAAGACCATACCTTCCTCCTTCATCCTAATCAATTAATTAATTTTTGTTCATCCTAATCATACTTTAATTAACTTTGCACCTCTAAAACGAAATTTTGGGTAATATGCACGTGAATAATACTATTATATTCTTATTTTAACCATCGCAGCCACAACTAAAGCGATCTCAGTAGTGATACACAGAGTCAGGAGATAGTCATTCAAGTTTTAGAGTCACACGTTTTAGAGGAAATGGGAATAAGTATCAAAGTTTTCAGGACGGTGTAATAACTGAATGCAAAATTAAACGGTTTACATATCTCAAGAGTAAACATTATGGGAAGTAGAATACAAGTGAGATAAGAACAAAGTCATCCCATGCCCACCTTGGGTGCCCAGGTGCTAGAGTCAGAGGTGTTGGGCTTCTGCGTCTCGGAGGCGAAGTGCTCCTGGTCCCACAAGGAGTTGTCCCTCAACCAAGGACCCATCGGGATCACGTGACCCTGTGTCGTGAACAGGTAGCCCCGTGACTCTGAGTTGACAGGGTTGTCGTGGTCGAAAAGCTGGACAAACACACGAAGAAGGGATGTAATCCACAGGATTTGTTATGCAAAGCACATTTTGATAGGTTTGACTTAAATTTCAGTAATAACGGTGATCGTTACACACACTTCAACTACATTCAAGTTGCATCAGAAGGGAGGCATTTTCATTCTCTCTCATGGATGAGTTTAGCTACTTTGATTTATCAAAGAGATTACAGAAGTAGTGGGAACATCACAAAATAAAATTCTCTCTGAAGAACACACTCATTATATCAGCTAACATTTGGAGATTTGAAGGCCCTTTGAACTGTAATTGAGATGTAAGCAGAAAATTATCAAAATTTTGAGTCAAGTGACCTTCAGCAACACACGAATCTGAAAACACTTTGAAGTAAAAGGCTGCCTCTAAACATTCTGGGATGGGAGATAAAGACTTCCTAGACCTATTAAATCCAAGGCTTACTTACATACACCGTGGGTTGTCGCTGAATGAACCTACTAGTCAGTATACACACAGTAGAACAGAGGTAACGAAGGAAACTATAAAGCTCTAAAATTCGGCAATTGAACCGCGATATAATTAGACAAAGAATTACCGAGTGTACGGTTCTGTACTATGTGTAAACTTCTCAGAGAAACGTAACAATACTAATATGTACATACAAAAACAACCGAAGTTTGATTCAAGAATGCGCCGTCACAGCAACAAGTGTCGAGAAAATAAACTATGAAGCAAAAATTTGGCGATTACAAATGACATACATGCAGTTTTTTTATAGCCTTGTTCCACGAAATGTTTGGTTGAGTTTAGTGGTGATGAATATAAAAGCCGAGCCGAGGAACTTCGACCCAGGTAAGTTGAAGCTAGAGACGGTGAGCCCAGAGTGTAGGTATCAGGAAAAAGGAGATTGTATGTCTCCAATAGAATAGAATAGAATGAGGCTATAGGAACGAACCTTCTAGCCCATTCTTGGGTCGGATAATTACTTCGATAATTATTCGGTTGTTTTACCCAAGTCCCATGCCGTATTTCTAGCCGCGTCAACCATGTCGGCAGCGGGATTCGAACCCGGGTCTTTCCGCTCGCATGCAGATTCACTCACCAGTCGACCAAGCTGGTGATGTAGTATCCAATACCAATTGTATTACTAATATAGGTAATACATGAAATATACAACATTTGACTTTCCAAAATTAATTAAGACTTAAATTAAAATTAAAATTAAAATTAAAATTAAACTAAAGAATATTATCGTCAATCACAAAAAAAAATAAAAAATTGGAGACTTCTGGTACAATTGCAATTATCATACATTGCTACTGCAAATTACAGCCAAATACTTTGAAATTTGTCAAATACTTACGAAATGTCCGTATAGAAGGTATAGACTCGGACGAAAACGATAACTTTCGAAGTAGATACTACATCAAACTAACATTTTGAGCGAGTTTTACTCACGTATGAAACGAAATTCATAACCCCACAAAATAACACTAGTTGACGTGTTTGTTTCATATTTGGTGGTCGTTAGCATGCAACAAGATGTTCAATAACATTAATGAACCCCAAAGACAAATCTTAAGCTTTACACGAACATCGAAATAAAGACTCACGAACAAGTAAAACAAACCGATATCTAATCATTGAGACGAAAACACGCAAAGAAACAAAAAACAGTGCAATCAATAGCATCTTAGAAATCAAATAACCTAAACACGACAGAAAACCCAAAAAATGAACGTATCTGTGAAATACAGAATCAATGAAGAAAGAAACGACACAAACTGGTTGTGCATATTACACCTGGACTAACACTAGCGCCTGCCCACCTGGCGTTATTTTTGACTCAAGGAGAAGAAAACGTCGCAGCGTTTCTCCTCCACTAGCAACAAGCGCGAGGTTCAACTCTAGTGCCGACAACAGCGCCTAGTGAGTGTAGAACTGAAGCATCTTCTCAGACCTGAATACGTCGAGAAATATTTGGCGTGAGTGCTCGAGGAATGTACGTGTAGAACGGCTAATTGAAGGGTGGAAAGCACTAGTGGACTACTTGCATTTTTTCCCACAGGAGAAAATGCAAGTTGTCCACTAGTGCTGTCCACCCTTCATATAGTAAACTACTGGATCGTAATCGCCCCTGTCAGCGCTGTGTTAGCGACAGCACGGGAGTGGACTACTTGCATTTTTTCCCGTGGAAAATATATTATATTTACCATGGGAAAAAATGCAAGTAGTCCACTAGTGCTGTCCACCCTTCAATTGAAGCTTAACCGACTATGTTTGTACAATCTATATTAATCTATATATCTATTGTATTGGGTTGACTAAGAAGATAATATGTACATACATCAAAAAATGTCTCAAAATGAAACGATATGCCTGAGAATAGGAAGAAATGCCTGAAAATTGAAAAAAAATGTTGAAAGTAAAAATGTTAGAAATGAAAAAAAATGCATGGATTGGAAGGAAATCTCTAGAAATGGAAAGAAATACCTGAAAATGATATGAAATGCAGGAGACTGGAAAGAAATATCTGAAACTGGAAATAAATGACAGACTAGAGAAAAACGCCAAAAGATAAATTAAACTGGAAATTTTTTGACACGCGGGAAAATTTCCAGAACAATTAATTTCACAGAAAATACAAAAATTCGTGTCCTGAAGAGCGTGCCTTGAACTACAACACTTATTCCAATAATGAATTAGTCACTAGTATATCTGAACTGTTACAGAACTGGGCAACGCTTTAGCACCTACATTACTATGCAACATTACTAGGTAACGCTGTAGCGCCTACAGTACTATGCAACACTACTAGGTAACGTTGTAGTACCTACATTACTATGCAACACTACTAGGTAACGCTGTAGCGCCTACGTTACTAGGCAACGGTGTAGCACCTACATTACTAAGCAACGCTGTAGCACCTACATTACTAAGCAACACTTTAGCACCTACATTTGAGAAACAAGAGCTAGACCACACAGAAGAATCATGCTTTCTACAGCTTTCACTTTTTTGCTCAACGAATTTGTAAGTTGGGGTTTCTTTCCAGCACCAAAAGTGTTGAGAGACTTCATATCTTTTTCTAATTAATTACGTCTATGAAGAAAAGTAGCCAACTGTTCTAGAAAATTTGAAAATGATTTCCACATGCGAAACAACGAAGCACCACTAACGAGATACAGATATTTGCAAAATCCCGAAAAAGAACAGGGAAGACTTCATAAGAGGACACTCGAACAGTGAAGTTGTTGAAAATAAATTCAGAAACAAAGCGTCGCCTGTAGAATCCATGACAATCCGGTGCACTTGGTGACCAGAAAACTTTTCTGTTTGGACAAGGACACGTAAACAAATAAAGCAAACGCATCAGAAAAAGTTTCCAGACAGCACTGACCAGGTAAAGGTACTTGCAGGTCTCGGAGAGGAAGAAGGACTCCATCCTGTCCTCAAGGGAGCCGTCAATGACAGAGTGTACGGTGGCGTAGCCGCACTGGACGCGCGTCAGGTTGTTCAGGGAATGCAACACCTCGCGCCCCACGTGGAGGTAGAACGGGTTCCGAGTGGCCTGTCATCATTGTGATCAGTCAATTTAACCCATGATCTCTTAAATTATTACTTTTTTTAAATAAAAAATATTCTGACATGATTACTTCTTGCCGTGAAAAAGTCAGTTTCACAAACAAACCATCTCATAACGAAATCTCGTGTCCAACTGAATCATGACGCCGTATTGACGTCGTTTTAACGGTCAAAACACGTACATTTCAAAGTACATGCGTTCATTTGAATCGCATTAAATATGATACGCTAAAAAACGGTTGACGAGAAAAAGAGTCGACAGAAAAACGAATTGTCAACTACATGCAATAACTTATCGTCATTCGAATGAATTTTGGGTAAATAATCAAGCTTCTGGAGCGTGTCATAAGAGCAACACAGAGCTGATCAGCATCCACGTTAGCTCACCTGGTAGAGCAGGTAGGTGGCCTCTGCAAACTCAGGCCTGAGTGGGTAGAAGAGCACGTCAGGGGCAGAGCTCTGCCAATTATAGCGCTCTGGCAACACACCGAACTTCTGCCAGATGCTCCAGTAGAGGGCATGCGTACAGATAGCCTCCTCTACGTCACCCGCCAATACCTAGCAAACATTTAAAATAGTTATGGAATGTCCTCACTGACAGAGTTAACATAAATAATAAGCGAGTCACACGTAAAATGAGATACATGCAGGGTTTCTGATGAGGATGAGACATAATAGCGAGATGTCACCATGTTTAGTAAATCTTCGACAAAATTGCTGTTTGAAAGAGGTGAATGCTAGTTTTTTCGGTCTGTAGCAGTAATATCTACACATCTTGGCGGGACAAATCACATAAGCAAAATCAGTGACTTGCAGCAAACGACGAAGCACCGACATACTTTAGTAGAAATACTGCACTGATGAGGAAAGGAGTTTGAGACGAGCAACAAGAATAAATCCAGAATACATGTTTGCATGAGTATAGTCATGTTATGTTCGAGAAAAAGGAACACTTAGAGAATGATCTCGAGATAGAATGTAGAGAAGCTAATGGACGTGAGAAGGGAGTTCAGACTTGCAGTTTATGTAGAGTCATGCATCGCTACAGGAAGAATAAAATAAAAGTTCCGACATGGATTTCAAAGTCATGCGTCACTTTGAAAAGAAAATTAGGAGTTTAGCGCTGAGAGGGTCTAAAGTAAATGGCACCAGCAGCTTAGGATGGCTGTTGATGTGCATAGCCTTATTATGAGAGAGATGAGTCTGTATAAGGGTGTAATTGTTTGGAATGGTTTGTGCGAAGTGAAGACTATAAAATTGATAAGTTAACCAAACGATAAAAATACTTAAATCTTCAATTTAAACATTCCAAAGGCTTTTATATAATGAATACGATTAGAAATTTCCTGGTAAATTTCACACCTAATACGTAGTTTTCTCTTAGTGAATTCCTCCTTGATTTGAAGCACAATTTACTAGAATTTCTTAAATGGGAGACAGGCTAGATCAATAACGATGACATAGATTGGGGTGTACGTACGTAATTGATGCCTATACTTTAGACAGTTGACTGCTATCGTATTGTCTCTTTAATACACGACCAGAACTAGGAAAAAGGATGCGAGAGTCTCAGTAAGGCATCGCTTTTAAGACAACCACTAAAAGGATATCGTGATGCGTGTACTAATAGAAACCCCTGATTTAGACTTGTACACGCTATTTATTCATGAAATTCGGGGAATGAAATTCATGAAATTCGGGGAATGAAATTCATGAAATTCGGGGAAACCCCTGATTTAGACTTGTACACGCTATTTATTCATGAAATTCGGGGAATGAGGAGCGATATTTTACTAGAGGGGAAGCACGTCCACTAGGACACAAAATAAAAAATCAAGCTGTGCAAAACTCGATGCAAAAAGTTAAACTTGTACATTAATCCGAGAACCATTATGCTGCACGTAGAAAAGTTCAATAAATCAATTAGCACAAAATAACTAAAAAGACCTACGACGATACAATAGGCACAGATTATCTCGACAAAATAACACAAGTAAAACAGCCTCGCCAGAAATGGCTCCTGAACACGACCTGGCAACTAAAACTCTTCAAAAAAAAATACAAGTAATGAAGATATACATACCACCAAAGTGAATGTTATACAATTCCCCACAGCAATTACAATTATCTTGACACAGTAGAAGTAGATATATCAAAACTTAGCACAAGACAAGAAAAAGAACTACGACGATATAACAAGAACATATTATTTTGACAAAACAATAAGGCGAGTCGAACATGGTCGCCAGCGTTGATACATTAGAAGTCGATATATCTATTAAAAATCAGCAAAGAACAAGAAAACCTACGACGATATAACAAAAACAGATTTAGATGTAACAATAAGGCAAATCAAGCATGGTTGCCAGCCTTAACACATTAGAAGCACTCAGTGAACACTAAATAAGTTTGAGCCTCTGGCAAAGCATACACGGAACTGCACCTGCAGTCCTGCAAACGCAGCTTGTAGAGAGTCAATCCATGACGTGTGGGTGCCTCCACTACTCATCAGTACGTTCACGTACAGGGGGTGATCACCTGTCCCTCTGTTGCACGCTGCTCGACTGCATGTATAACATTACAATATTACACACATCGTGAACGCAGCCTCGAATGTAAATGAGACCATAAAGGGAAAATGAGTCCGCAAAGAGAAATAGTCGTAGGAATCGATTTCAAGCAGTACAAGTGCGGCAGTTAGAACAACGAAAGTGTAATTTTTAAATTTACCACGAGAATACGATGTTATTCTTGTGCACTTGAACACGGACGTTGACAAGATGTGACGTGCAGCACAAATGACATTTTACAGACATGAAAACTTAAATATCATTTATAAAGTTCATTCAGATACTTAATGTAAAATAATTCGAATTTCCGTTCATACAGGTATCCGAGCGGAATTTTTATTAGTATCTGCATGGTACCTGAACTCTCGGTGAATCCGAGTAATCAAAGTTATACTGAATACACCAGGCAAACGAATCATTTCTAGTTCTAGATTAAAACATGGTTGCTGTTTAAGAAAGGCAACCAAGAAATGCGAAGACTGAATTTCTGTGGCACGACAATGCCGAAAAATTTGTCGGTCGGGACAAGCTTTATAGAGAGAGTGTGAACTTAAGCATCTCGACGGGATAAAACACACTAAAAATTAAAGAAGAAACTGAAACGCTTTAGCAGAAAGCTGAGACATAAGGCACCCCAACCAGCTAGACAAAGATTAACACAAGCCTGTAATCACAGGCTTGAGTACGTTTAGGACACATTGAACAAGGATTTGAACATGGCAACTCACCCTCTGCGCATGTACTGCTTGATGCGCGCGTAGGATACATTGAACATAGCGTAGTCCTCTTGCTCTCCAAAGAGGATGTAGCTCTTGAGCATGTACTCGTAGAAGCTGTCCAGGCCTGCCCCTACACCACTCAGCTCACTCATCCACTTGCCCGTGTTCATATCCAGCACGTTGCCTGCACATCAGTCATACAATTATGTTACAACAGAGGCCATATACACAGCTCCTCCTTGTATCTTAACTACGCGGTACAAATATGCTACGAAAGCCACACTGAGCACAGCTCTACCTTGTACCTTGTTTACGCGGTACAATTATGCTACAAAAGCCACACTGAGCACAGCTCTACCTTGTACCTTGTCCACGTAGGACAATTATGCTATGAAAATTGCATTGTACACAGCAACACCTAGTCCCCGATCTACGCAGTACATCATGCTACGAAAACCAAATTGTGCACAGCTTCACCTCATACTTTACCTGATTAGCACTATTTTGCTAAGAATATCACCTAATACACAGCTTCACGTTCTACTTTACATACGCGGCACAAATTCGCTACTAACGTAATGCATTAGCAACGTTTCCTTTTCCCTTCCTAGCAATTAACACACAAAATATTTAAATTTTAACGTTTCTGTTAACACCGCTCTCTAAGCGTTGTTAAAAAAGCATTTAGAAAAATACAAAAAAAATTAAAAGAGAACAGAAAACAATAGGGCTTTTTCCCTAAACAAGACAGAAGGAAGATATAAGAAACACGAAATTTAACAACAAAACTTAAAACACACTACACAAAAAGATCATTGATGATTCTAAAGTAAAGAATGACACCTCAGAGTAATACCAAATCTCCAAGATATGCTAACGATTGACAGACTATCGCAAGTGCTCAAGATTTCCCCTTTTTTCAAATGAACGCTTAGCGCCGCTATGTAATCTGGAAGCTTCAATTCGTCCTGAAGACTTGCAGCATGATCGGTGGCCCCAATCACAGCAGTGTAAATAGTGGAGAAGAACAAGCATCCTTCACTGAATGCAATCTTAAAAAGCACGAAGATGCATTTAACACAGACATACCATGGTTTTCCAGCACATTCCACACCACTCCACCCAACCGTCCTTGCTTTCGTCTATCTCTAATAAGCTATCTCACACATCTAACTCCTCTTTTAACGCGCATAGCTTTTAACAACACATCGTGTATTTCCTGCTACTCTCCTTTCGTATATAATCTCTAACACATTTATATCTTTTTTTCTCACTATGCCTCAGTACCATATAAAACAGTAGAAACAATCACACTCTCATAAACTGTTTTTTTACCCCCTATCCCAAACCCTAGCACCCCACGATTTCAAAAAAAGTCTCCATGCATCATAATTTCATAATTCTCCCTCCATCTCCTGACAAGCAACGATGTACGATCCCAGGTATTTAAAAGAGTTCACTTCTTGTAATAGACCTATCTATTGAACTTCCCGTTCATTCCTCCACATCACCAGTTCACTTATTCATCGTGTTCAATCTATTGGTCTCTGCGGTAGCACCGTAGCTGTGTACGAGGCGCTACCAGTTCATTCATTCACCGTGTTCATTCAGTCATTCATTCACCGTGTTCATTCAGTCATTCATTCACCGTGTTCATTCAGTCATTCATTCACCGTGTTCATTCAGTCATTCATTCACCGTGTTCATTCAGTCATTCCTTCATTCACCGTGTTCATTCATTCTTTCATTCACCGTGTTCATTCATTCTTTCATTCACCGTGTTCATTCATTCTTTCATTCACCGTGTTCATTCATTCTTTCATTCCCCGTGTTCATTCATTCTTTCATTCACCGTGTTCATTCATTCATTCCCCGTGTTCATTCATTCTTTCATTCACCGTGTTCATTCATTCTTTCATTCACCGTGTTCATTCATTCTTTCATTCACCGTGTTCATTCATTCATTCATTCTTTCATTCACCGTGTTCACTCATTCATTCATCCGTATTCATTCTCCCAGTCTGTGGAGTGCCACCATCAGTATGCAGCAGACGCCACCTACCCAGCAGCTCCGTGGTGTTGTGCCGGCGCGCCCACAGAGCCCGGGCAGCACGACGGGCTGCCAGTAGGTACGTAGGGTCCCCTGACAGTCTTGAGAGGATGCCTAGCTCCACCAGTAGTGTGCCTGCCCCTGCCGTGCAGGTGTCCGTGCGGCCACCGTACGGCACTCCTGATCTCAAGTTCACCTGATCTCATTCATAACAATTATTTTGAGTTAATTACTTGATTGACCTGTTGTTTAGTTGCGAAATTGTTTATACGCGATGACTTCATGCGCAACCTACAAGCATGAGCACACATGCGCTCTAAATGACGGAAATACGAGCAAAAGTAAGTAAATTCAGAAGAACGTTCCACGGTTGGTAGCTTTAATCAATTTCAGGTAGCTGCATCAAGATCACGATCTAATACGAGGATAGGATTCTTAGAAATATAAAGCCAGTATTTTTAGAAAAAGATTCAATTTCTTCTACCTGACACGAGAGGTTAAAAACTAAGTTTCTCAGAGCATTATTAAAAAAACAAGCATTTGGAGGCTTTGATTTATACAAAAACATGCAAGCAGTAAGAGTACATCAGCAGCTACGTCATTACACAGAACTGCAAACAAATATTACACCTCAGACTGGCACTTGCTCACCAGGTCAAAAATGGCGAGGTAAATTCTCATTTTTCGTAATATCTTCCAAAAAGAAGAAACCAACACTTTCCTGACCACCTCTAAACCAAACGCCTAAACCCCGGCATTCTTTTACATGTTATAGATAACAAAAGTATAAAACTGACACTATTTTAAGGATATATAACGAATTAATTTTTAGTAAACAAACGTGAGCTGCTGTGCCCACGATGTGTATAACCATAGGAGCATTCTGATACAAGGAAGGGAATTAGAATGACTGCAAGAAGTGTACTGTATCATGTAAAATAAGCCCACCACTTTCTACTACACTACCGGTATTGAAGAGAAAGGCCAAGGTGTGTCACCATTACCTTCAATTATATTTTTTTAGAAATTTGATTTAAGAAAAGTAAGAAAAATAGTAAATTTGCTTCATAGAACTCATTAAAAACGAACATTTCTTCGATAATTTTTATCAATATCTAAGTTTTAAGTAATAACCAAAGCAGAACAAACAAACAGCAAGTACCGTAAGTACTCTCATAAACAATCACCGAAAGGCTTCATTAAAATCCTGAGCAATTTTTGCCACCCTGACCATAATACTTACTGAGTGTATCATACCTTTACTTAACACACATTAGTAGAGCATTTAACCCACGGCTAGCGAGGGAAAGGTAGTTGTGTGGTTAGCTTGCGCTGTACTGTGATCTGTTTTTGGCTTGTTGTTGTAAGACCGTTTGAAAAGACAAAAAAATCTACCCAACGATGGAACGGGCAGCACACCAGCAGGAAATGGAAGAACACCACCCCCTCACCCTAGGATGAGGAATGCCAGTGGGGCTGAGGGAGAAAGCAGGCAGGAGCCTGGCAGCGAGATCTGTAGCCATGTCAAGCAGCTCTCCGTTGTACCACTCAGGCCGTAGATCACCGAGACGCTGACTAGGGTCTTCAATGAGCAGGTGTGCTGACAGCAAGCCTCCCAGCACCCTGGGCAGAAGGTAGTCATGTCTGGGCAGAAGGTAGTAATGGCTGGGCAGAAAGTAGTAATGTCTGGGCAGAAGGTAGTAATGTCTGGGCAGAAGGAAGTAATGTCTGATCATGAGGCAGTAACACATGGTCACAAAACAGTAATGCAAGGTCAGTAACGAATGGTCACGAGACAGTAGCGGATGGTCACGAGACGGTAGCGGATGGTCACGAGACAGTAGCAGATGGTCACGAGACAGTAGCAGATGGTCACGAGACAGTAGCAGATGGTCACGAGACAGTAATGCACGGTCACTAGACAGTAACGTGACTGAATCTTACCAGCCAGGTCTCACATGAAAACACAGTGTGTCTCTTTAAACATATACAGCAATTAATTTATCTTATCTGTAAGATGCCAGCTCTACTTCACAGATGAAAAAGCTGATATTATTTTCAAAATACTCGAATAATTATTATGATACTGCTTATATAAGCTACATGAAGATAGTAAAACAATGAGTTAAGGAATGCAAGTCAAAACACACAACTATTGTGTCACATAACCAAGTTTATAATCACCAGCTGCCAATTTTTCCAAACATTACACGCTCATATGTTAGAATTGTTGAACAGTTATTGGGTCAGCCAAAAAATTTGCCCAGTCTTCAAAGAGAGTTTGGCAACAACAAAAACCAAGCAAGCACATTAGGCAATAAAAATTTTTAAAATGTCAACACAAAAGTGCTTTCTAAAGAAAAAAAAACAATGCTAAGATCTATAATGAACACAGAACAACTTAAAAGGATCACAAAATGAATTAGTAGTATTCACCTGATTGTAGCTTCAAAAACTTGGACAGTTGTGTCCTTCTCAAAGGTCACATCCTCAATGACTCGCTGCACTGAACGCTGAAATTCTTTCGTGTCTCCGATGATGGCAAGTGTATCCAGAGCATCGATGAGTGTAAGCGAATAGTCTCCCAGAACATCATTGATGTTGATGTTGCCTCTGAAATGAGGATGCATATGAAATTTCAAACATGTGTAGCAAAGAGTACTATACTGATTATTAATTCATAAATCAGTGAAATTACATCCCTTCATAATAAAACAAAAATTACATCTTAAATTTATTCATGCTATGTAATATAGCAATACTTAATCAGTACAAAACAATATAAACACTGTAGAATCTCCATGAAACTTAAATTTGCAAGACTTATTGATAAATATTAGTAGAAAAGTTTATTGGAATAAATCAAATGACAGTACTAAGCAAACTGATAAAATGTGAACCACAAGTATTGTGCAAATATATATTTTTCCTTAAATAAAAAATTATAAAATAAAATGAGATAAGAAAACTTTAAATAGTCATGGCTTTAATACAAAATTTTGCACCTAAATAATGTTTTTGCATTTGTTTGTATTTTCCACACAATTGACATTTTAAGATGTCTAGCTTGACTTAAGAACACTATTTAGATCCTGGTCTGACAACTAGCAGGACAAAATTAAACTATATTGACAATAGGTCTGTCTTAGGAATGTAGTTTCTACATTTAAGCTCAATTACATGAACACATGGTATGAATTAACATTATTTTAACTCTTGAGCAAATAAAGTCCATAAACATACGTTTTTTTATTTAAAGTGAAGCCCTTCACTCGGAAAACAGTATCTGTCCCTTGATTGGAGTGAGATATAACCCCGAACTGTGAAAACAATTTCATCTTTGAGAATAGAAAAAGTACTCACGGATTTTTATGGTCGTGACCTCTACCAGTGCAATGAATAGGATCAAGTTCATCTTCCGGGTAAGCATATTTCATATAATTTTCATACCCAAAATAGAACATCTCTTTCGTTGCTTCCAGTAAGGTTTGTCGTTCATTTTCGGACATTGCACCATATTTTCTATGCAAAGAAGTTTGAGGCTCCTCAAATATATTATAACCATTATTATATATTATCAAAAAATTGAAAATAATCTGCAGACAAGCTACAGATCGAAGAATAACCAGCTGTGGCATCCTCTTGCATCACGCAGCTGACTAACGTAAACAAGCAAGTTACATTAGAAAATGCGCAATACTCAAGTGTCTTTGATACGTGGCTCAAACACACATGATATTTTAATTTGTGACCAACATAATAAATAGCATGGGTATTATAACAGGATTTGAAACTGAAACACTGCCGCAAAATATGTTTTATATAGGTAATTCAAGAAATTTTCACATACTGTAAAAACCTGGACATTAATAGAAAGCATTTTAATTCAGCCATACGACTTAGATGTGTACAATTTAACTTTAGTTCGATGCTTCTTGTATAACTGCGCGCACAATGATACAGTCAAGAATCTTCTACATAATTCATTGTGAATTTAATAAACTTATATCGGCAATCGAAAAAATTTTGTTTCTTTACAACAGCTTTTCATTATTCGGGTTATTTTAGAATTAAACCTGTATCCATTCGAGAGAAAGAATGTGACCTGTTTTCCTATCCTGGTTTATGTATCAATTGATGCGTACTAGGAATTCAAGACCAATTACTTGGCATGACATCGAAGTTCAGTGCGGAGAGAAGTCCTCATCGATGGAGGAAGTGCGGCACGCCGAAACATCAGAAAATGATGAAGCCCAACAACGAAAAAACAATGCCTCCGAATTCTAGAAATAAAGAAACGCTTAACTGTACAAAGAACACTAAGAATGCTTTCTCTGTGCACTCGATAAAGTGAGAACATTAGTCGCTTGAACTTCAAGAGATCAAGACCCCATGTCACCGAAGTCGAGAACACCTCTGGTTTTCGAGAGACCAACAGCACCTGTTAACCTCAGCCTAGAGCTCCTCAGTACCGAAACACCGCCAAAGAGGAATACACAGCTAATGTTGGAAATCACAGCTACGGCAGAGATCTAACACAGAGAGAACACTTTCAATGAGATTACAACAATGGAACGAATTTTTTTTAAAGGCTGAGGATCAGATCCAAGTGAAAATGGTAAGAAGTACTGGGCAATGCCTTCAATATTGAAAATTCCAAAAACGTGAGTAAAATTCATGCACCCCACTAAACAAGCGAACAAAGAAGCCTAACTTAAACAGGGGCCACCATCAAATAAGGCATGAGAGGATAAACACCAGATCGCCTCCACATTCATTAGCGGAGGACAAAACTAAAGGCAAAATCAAAACTTCAGGCCCATATCGTAGTTGCGACTACACTAAAGTTCTTAGTAAGACAGCAGATGATAACTCGTGTCCGTTGTAATATTCTAAACGGAATGAAAGAAACACCAAACAAAAAGACGTGTCAAACAAGGCAAAAATTACTATTGCATGCCACGGGGAAATTCACGATAACAGTACTCAAACAGCTAATTTTATAAGGAAGCTACAAAAACTAAATGACCCAACATTCTAATGAATGACACGACGCTACGTATGTTTTCACACACCCACAACTCAAATTTGTTCAAGAAACCACTGTAAACTTCTAATCACACGGCGAGCTTAGGGAAATATTCTTATATTTCTTTAGCGATTCACTGACTCGTAAGGAGAAATTGCCATATTGTTTTTATCGTTACACAAATTCAAGAAAAACAATGTTTTTCAAAGCAGCTGAAACACTTCCCATCGATAATGAAGCAACATGTTTAACTTGTCCTTCGACATACATCACATTCACGACCCTCTTTTTCATTCAAATTTTTACTGAGTTCATTCAATAAACTCATTTTGCTGAAGCCAGTGAACTGAAGCCCTTCAAGAATATGGGTAGATTTCTTTGCGTGAAACTCTTCAGCTGCAAAGCAAAAAAATACCCAAGCCACTTCATCAACGCTAAGGCGTTACACCGTTCGAAAAATACACGATTGACCATTCTGCATTAAGCTCCATGTTTATACAGCCTTGAATTCACTAAACAACATAAGATCAGTTCGTTTACACAGCGTCCAGAGCTTCACGAGGAGACTACATCATTCAGTTACATATGTGTTATGTGTTTACATCATTCAATTTGATACTAATTAGATGAGTGATTTTTGAATTCAATTAGTGCTAGCGTATCGACTGGAGTCATGATATTTATTACGCATCGTTCACTTGACGGATTTATGGAAACATTGTTCATTAACCTATTGCTCACCTGTCGTTCCTAGAATTACTATCGTTTCACATGTCATGAGAATTTTCTTCCTTCCTACACATCTGTTTTTACGGTAACACGACTAAAATCAGGATTGAAAATGAACAACATTGACAAACACTTTGTAATTAAATCAGTACTCTGCAAATTGTTTGGTAATTGAAATTTTCCATGAGGAAGGAGACTAAAGTAGTTACTTGCATTTATACACTCAAAATAAAAAGATTAAATTTGAATTTGTTAGATTGTTCGGTCACCATATTTGATACTTATTTTGTATGCGAATACGTTAGAAACTAATATAGCTCCACGGCCCGGTTTATTTACATTTTAAATTCCTTTCAATAAGAAACATTCAGCAATGTGATAAGCTCCATTTACTTTGTTGGAATAATGCTAGAATATTTCTCGTTGTGCTTACGTATGGTTCATTAAATAATTTCCTTATATTCATATAAGTACGTCTTTCAACTTCTCTTCTTTAAAATTCATAGAGTCTCTTTCTTCATTCATGTAACCCAGCATCCATGCAAGTGAACTTATTAAAACAATTAAGACATAAAAAATGAATCACTAAAAAACCTCCGCTGTTGATTTGTCTCCAGATTTAGTTGAGTTAGTGTTCATTTCGACAATTGGGATCGTGAAATTGTTTAGTGACGTGTCCTCTTAACGCAAGATGACTTATCCATTAATCTAAAATTTTAAGCACATAGATCAAAAAACTTTTGACTTGCTTTTAGGACAGTTTAAAATTCGTCTATTTTATGTGTTCATTATGTGTGTGCAGTGAATATAACGTGGGTGAAATCTTATTTTCCTATTGCATATTACGCATCTGAGACCCTCTCGCTCCTGTAGTGATGGTCGTGTGCCAAATAAGTATATAAAATAATTATTGTAAGGGTCTGCAATTTCATTGCTAATCCTGATAGTAAACAATTGATTAAGATACTGTATAATTTCTCGGTATGAGCGCTGTGCGCATCGCGTTTAACCGAAACCTGGTCTCTGTTTTGCTAATACCAACAAAACATTTTTCCCTAATCTTATGTTAAATAGTGTTATTAATGTATTTATAATACCTTTATGACAAGCTGAATTTTTTAAAATGTATAAATCTTTGAATTTGTGGAACTCTTTATAATTGCACGTAATAATTTTCTCCATCTCATCATCTACACAGCAGTAGTCATTGCTGCATCTTTCTATGATAAATCAAAACCAATTTGTGCACTAACTTCAATATAATGCAGAGTTCTACATAATGTCTCTATAATGTTAGAAGATGGTTTTCACGTTTCAAAAAGAATGACTTCAGTCTGAGAGACGAACCGAGACAAGGATGCTAAAAACAACGCAATTCTGAGCAATTGCAAGCTGCTATTGATGAAAATCCAACCTGCATTACTAGAGAACTGAGCAAAACCTTTGATGTAAGCCATATGACCATATATCGGGAAATGAAAAGACTTGGCAAAGTCTCAAAGGCTGGGAAATGGGTCCCACACGATTTGTCAGAAATCAACAGGCAACAGCGTGTGACCTGTTGTGTTTCACTGCGTTCTCGTGAACTTCAGGCACCATTTTTAGACCGAATCATAACTGGCGACGAGAAGTGGATCCTTTACAACAATGTTAAGCGCAAAGTCGTGGTTCAAAGCCAATTCCACAGCCGAGAAGTGGACTGCACCCTAAAAAAAATTCTTTTGTGTATGGTGGGATTTGTTTATTATGAACTAATGGGTGACAATCAAACAATAACATCTGAAGTTTACTGTCAGCAGCTAACTCGTTTAAGAGCAGTTTCACAGGAAAGACGGCCTTCTTTGATCAATCGAAAAGGAGTGATTCTGCACCATGACAATGCCAGACCCCACACTTAAAGAGCAACTAAAAATCTCATTGAAGAATTTGGCTGGGAAGTCATGCATCACCCACCATATTCTCCCGATCTTGCTCCAACCGATTTTCATCTTTTCAGGAGCTAACAGAATCATTTAATGGGACATAGGCTTACTTCAAGAAAAGAGGTCGAAATGAAGCTAGTTTCTTTTTTTGACTTCATACTGGCTAAATTCTATGAAGAAGGAATCAGAAAGCTTATGGCAAGATCGGAAGATGTAATTAATAGAAATGGTGACTATGTCGAAGACTAAATAAATATATTTTTGACAGGATTTTCACTCTATTTCAAGCTAAAAAAATGGACAGAACTCCTGTTACAACCTGATACTTCGTTGGGGCTGAGGTCAAACTTGTTCAGCAGAATAATCATCTACTGGCAAATTTTAATTCATTTTCTTCAGAGCGACGTACAGATCATGAAGTGCACATGGAATCTTATTTAATCGCATGTAAGATAATAATCCGCGAGCAGGTAGGTTAGTGAAACTCTTTCCTATTTTCGTTTCATTTATTTGTAAATGGCTAGGCTGAGCAAAGGAGCATGAATGAATATTCGTTGTACTAGTCAAACGAACACAATGCTTTTATAAAAGAACTTTCAGAACGCTTGCATGCGCTGAGTTACAACTTATAGAGAATAATTACGACCAAACAATAGAAAAACTAGCGTTTTGGATTTTCTGTTCATTAATTGAAAGGTATTTAAGTTCAGGGTCTTCGATCGCCAATTTTTGCAGTAGTCTTAAAAATACTGTAACGGGAACATGGTACAAGCTACAAATAGGTACCTATTCCACAATCTACGGTACCTTGTATTCTAGTACCAGTACTAGACTGTACCAGGGATAACATCAGTTGTACTCTATTACTAGTGCTAGGATACACCAAAATACGTACAACGGTACCAGTATCAGAATATACGAAGAAACAACAGCAATTGCACCAGTCATTTAAACGATTTAAAATTACCGTCATGTACAGTTTCTGAAGAAAATAAGCTAAAATATTATGTATGTACAGATCCCTCATTAACAACAATGAGGAGGAGCACGATGCTTGATATGAAATAGTTTGCATAGCAAAAAAATACGAGATTGTTGATTAATGAATGTCAATGGTAAGTCTTTGACAGAACTGATAACAATGCCAAGTTAAAGGTCATCAAGTCACGCACAATAATCTGCATCAAATTCTTCAATGAGTTGGCAAAAATGGTTTTGATCTTCAGTACACCGAAAGATCAAGAAGCGCTCAGTCAAAATAAAAACGGAGAAGCTAGTAACTAAAACAAGAGCTAATAAAAAGTTTCTAGAGACAACAGATAACGACAAGAAGAAATGGAAATACGTCTAATTTTTCCGTGTTAAACTAAGTCCCCTAACAGAGTTTGACAAATAACTTCTAATGTTGTGAGGGGGATTAGAATTATGCATATTACTTCCTCACAAAGCATGACAGGCTCTAAAATATTGCAGCTTGTCGCTGCAGAAGCAAGATAAAAGAGAAAAATTGTCGGACGAAATCAAATTGGTTTGAGTTGTAGAGAGTCCTCTAGGCTGTGATGTATCAAGAAGTATGTATTATAATTATAAATATCTCATATATTAGACACCAAAACCGATAGATCATCGTACCAAAGTTACATGGAAAAATATTCATACTTATTCAATAGCCAACGCTTATTTCATTGAGTTCAACGTAAATTCAAATGCAAACGTTGAAAACAGAAATACAACGAAGTTATGTACGCAGGGTAATAATAACAATACACTTTACCCCAAAATTAACTGGTTTCTACAGCTGGGTTGAGATTTCTGAAGTCATTAAAATTATTCTAGCTTCAGAATTCAGACAAAAGTGCTAGTCTTTGCTAAAAATATCATTGAAGTTACCGTGATGGCAGATTAAAAACTCACCAAAAATGCAAACATATCAAACGTGCCGAGTTCCCACAATGACGTTAACACTTTGAAGGCAGCAACATACGAAAAAGGTATATGGTAGCTCTGGCCTTCCAACACACGAGTAGTCATAGAATTATAATTTTAGAGATCATACTAAACTGGCGCAGCGTTGTCGTTCCATGGGGCAATAATTACACAAAATGACACGATATTCGAATGTTAATAGTTGGTCTTTTTGTGTCGTACATTTAACAGGAATAATAAAAGTAGGATTTACACCTCCAGGATTTCCAACATTGCAAATGTGCGTTTCGCTCATTATTTTCTTTAAATATCTGTCTGATATAAGTGTAGAAAAAAAATGTCTCCGTTCTTTAAACATTTCAGAGTGAAATACGCTGCGTAATGTCAAGAAACGTTTCAATAGAAGCCACATATCATTACGAGTTGAATATGAGTCAAAAATATTGCATATATAGACAAGAAACACGTTGAGATGTTAAGAAAAAAGGTACTGCAAGAAATATGTACAAACAAAGTGAACAGGAGTCAACCCTCTTCGATGAAAATAACACGTTTGATCTACGAACTTATTATTAATGGTAGAAAGAAACGCTGAACGTTGTTAAAATATTACCAGTAATCTAGAACGAAGAGCGTCTCAGTCTCATGAAGAGCATCCAGACCCGGAATGCGTTCACCGAAGTCTGGCTAGCAACACAACTCTTTAATGGCTCAGAACAAAATGAAAATAGTCAATGAACTAAGTATGAACGCTGCAGAAATGTTTATGTGTTGCTGTTTTTACTTAAACAAGAGGAAAGTGGCATAAAATGAGCCCGTGTGGGTAAAAAAAGGGCTGTGAACTACGTTGTTGCAGAACTTCTCCCGCATGAAAAATATGATACACCTGCAACGTAGGACTTTAATAGAGCCTGGTATGTTTGAGCAACCTCAAACACAGCAGTGCCAGATGCTTCCCAAAATTTCCGTCTCCAAATCACCAAAGTTGTTTTTTTTTGGTCTGAAGTTGATCACCTGGAGACCCAAGTGACGAGATTTGAAGACCTAAGTGACGAGATTTGAAGACCCAAGTGACGAGATTTGAAGACCCAAGTGACGAGATTTGAAGACCTAAGTGACGAGATTTGAAGACCTAAGTGACGAGATTTGAAGACCCAAGTCACGAGATTTGAAGACCCAAGTCACGAGATTTGAAGACCCAAGTGACGAGATTTGAAGACCCAAGTGACGAGATTTGAAGACCCAAGTGACGAGATTTGAAGACCCAAGTCACGAGATTTGAAGACCCAAGTCACGAAATTGACGACATTTTCGCAATATCTGCAGACTTTATTTACGATAGAAGCTCGAGTTACGCCAGTAATGTTCATGATAAAACGCCCTACGACACCAGATACAAAATATGCATGCCTTAGAACTGAATTGACGGTTAACATATGCTACGTCCTAAATATACGTTGAGTAAAACTTGCATAGCCATAGACTGCAACAATTATTCCCTGTATACATGTGATACTGAAAAATTGTAATCAGATTAAAATCAGCAAAAGAGGAAGAAGGTAATTACGCAATCACAAGAAAGCAACAAATTATTCCAAAAACAAGGAATACACATAAAATTAGAAACCAACAAGAGCACAAAATTATGCTGGACATAATTCTTTCATTAGTAGTAATTAGACGGGTACGTCCCATGCCACCTTGTATTGTAGTTTTCTTCTACTAAAGAATCACTGAACCTCTTCCTTCAATCGTACTTTCTTAGTCTCGCAGCAGACAGGCCTTGCTTGCAGGTGCTCATGGTTTCATAACACTAACAATATTATTGTAGTTACAGTGAAGGGTGAAAGACAAACAAATTATATCAACTCTGGATAACTGAACTATTTCAATATAACAATATTAATGAAGACGCTTGAAAACTTGGTTAAATTAAAAAAATCAAATTGATTACTCGTGAAATAATTATTAAATGCTTTTCCGAAATGCTCACTTAATTACTTTAATTAGTCAGGGTTTTGGACATCTTATAAATGCAGTAAAATTTCCTAGATCGAAAGTCCTACATATGTCCATTGTGGAGGACATATAAAAGTATTTTACGTGTTTATTGAGTTAAGTTCATCTCAGAATATGTTGCGCACTTTTCACCTCTTTTTCAAATTTTTCACCTCCTTTTCAAATTATTTCAATTTACTGTTCAAAGAAAAGTTTGGAATTCTATTCCATGTCATGTGAGAAGAAGCTGGTCAAGCGCCAATAAAACCAAGCGTGACATTGACTTTTCAATCCAATGGTATGATATCGAAGCAAATGAAAAAATCTTCGGTACCTCTAAATGAGTGCAAACAGATTATAAACTCTTTTGACCTGATAATTCTTATGAATGCTCGTGACTCTCTGAAGCCTAATGGACGGTCTCTCAAAATTATTACTGTCTTTCTGCCCTCGTTTGTGACAAATGAGCTAGTATCCACAATAGGAAACAAAATCGAACACAAAGAAACAAGATAGTTATTGGAAAGTTGTGAGGCACAATTATTGCTTTGAAAATAAATCGAGGTAGTTCACGAACATTACATCCACAGTGAGAAGTTCTTTATAAAAGAATAAATAGTAATTAAAAGACACCAACCATAAGCCAATGTGACATTGACTGTCAGAGTGAGATCATTCTAACTGAACACACTGAACACCAAGTAAATAATGAAGAATTCCACACAAATATGTACGCTCTTTCACGCTCTTATGTTTTCGAAGGTCGGAGAAAATACCGAGTTAAAATTTTAACTTACATTTTAGGCAGCCCAGAAAATAAAATGGGGAGAATGATCTCGAAAGAGTTATGCCTCTCCAAGTTTTCAACAGCAAAACTTTCCTAGATAAATTGAAATACAATTAATATTCTCCAAAAGCTGCAAGTAAATGAGAGAAATTCCTCCTTCGAAGTTACGTCGGAATGATAGTAATACAGGCAAAGTCCAGACAACAACTCGTCCTAGAGTGTCTTTTCAAGTGCAAACACATCTGGGTTATCTTAAAACAAAACATTATCTTAGGTCCAACATAAAAAAGAGAACTAAGAACACCAAACAAAAAATTTACTCAGAGAAAGTATCAGGCTCCAAGAAAAAAAGTACTACACTTTGAGCTGTTGTTCAGTGTCAGCAATGAGGTATGGAAATGGAGAATAGAAAAGCAAACTGATCTATTACAGCGTCACATGATTCATAACAAAAATTTAGTGGAGAACTAAACAATTGGTCGAGATCATTGCTAAGAGTTTAGACGAGTGTTTAAAATAAAATGCAAACAGTGAGTCAGAATAAAATTCAGCTTAGTCTAACATTTTGAAACCATTCATTTAAAAAGTAGGTGAGTACTGCATTCACTGGCAAGATACTGATCCCAAATTAAATGAGTTAGCCAAAATATCACAATGACGATATTTCCTCGATGCCTACAACCTAATGTGAGCGTTTCATTGACTCGTTCCTCAATGGACAACAAAAAAGCTTCAAATGCAAAGTAATAAGGCGAAATTAGCGTTATAATTAAGTCATTCAGCGAGCGTGCAGCCTTCACTGTTCTACATAGTTTTTTTTAGTCTTCTATGCAGCATGAAATTTTTCATCCTAATAATTGATGAGAAAATACTCAAAATGTTGGAATTTTTTCATTGTTAGCTATGTACATGTCCTGTAACGTTTCATAGCTCTCTCCTTCTTATTGCCTTCATTTGCGAACACTATTCTTTTACTAAATACACACTTCATTAAATTTTAGTAGGGTTCACGTGCACTAACTCTTGTTAGTACTCTACTGTGTGAAGTTGAAGGTGCGGGGAATGGTAGGCTGAGGAAGGAGTTCTAAGTAGAACTACAGTAAGAGGAAGATGGAGAACTGCGTCCGCTTGTTGTGGCATCTCTACTTCCTTCACTCGGACAGTCTTGAAAATAATCTGTAAATGAAGCAAACAAGGTGAGTTAAGCACTTCAAGAAAGAGTTCCCTAAAGGCACTGGTGATAATTGTCAGTCATGAAGCTAATCTAACACGCTGCATTCTCACTGATTACGCAAGATCTCCAGGACCACTGGGTAACTTTGAAAACAAACTGAAAGCAGGCGGCTGAGTTTCGAAATTGATAAACTTTCAAAAACATTTAAATATTTTAAGATTGAATAAGAACGTGACCCAGATATGTGAAGCAAAGAGTCTAAAATAAACTAATTTTGCAATGTCAAGTAGAGTCTCAAATAATCAGCGTATTGAAAATATGAGATCAGTGAAAATGCACTCAATTCGTAAATCGTGAGAACGCACTAGCTATGGCAAAATTCACTCACACTGACAGGCACATTGACACAGAAGTTGGACTTCAGTCACAAATTTCTAGATTTGAGCACTAAGAAATCGTCATTAACAGAGTACCATTCAGCTACATAGGAATTACTCTCAAGAACATTTATAAGTTTTCAAATCACCATGCTGCATGCAGAACCCAAATAATCTAAAAGACTAAGCTTGAACTCTATTTAGTTGTAACTAGTGACCATGCAATAAACACAAATTTTATAGCTTTGCATCTTGAAAAACTGTCTGTGAACTGGACTTGCTTACTGGCCTGAAATGATGCTATTATAACTACGCTTGTTCATGTAATAAAACACAACAAACAGTCTCAATTTGACTGAGAGGTTATGAGCTCTTCTCTAAGCAAAAACCTTCTTATAACACGAGGCTTAACGATTATTCTTTGAAATTCAGTCATTTATTACGCAGGACACATGAGCTGTGCCTCTTTCAAAACATCGAGAAAGAGTCAGAAGCATGAGCTCTTTCTGCTTCTTTTTAAGTCCATCGGTAAGAAGGGAACGCACCATTTAGAAATTAACCTTATTGTGTTCGAGTAAAAACGAGAATATGAACCCTCACCTAATATCTAGGAAAAGCTGCACGCATCTGATACAACATTAAATACTCAAATTTCAAATGTACATACACCCACGGTTTCTTGATACACACCAACAATTCGACAACCTTTACAACTATAATACTAAACTTAAAATATCGAGCCCGATATACATATGTACATAAGGCATTCCCAAATTTCCCATAGTAACCAAAGTCACAAGGAAGCTCATGGATTGCAAGTGTCAATATTCCTGTCCCTCAATCGCGCCATAACCAGGCCTTGATCAAAACACAACCTTTCTGCCATTACTCGTATTGTTGAGTCACCTCTCAAGTACAGAAAGCTGGTCGGAAACAGTTGGTACATACAACTTTTGAAGTTGGTCAGAAACAGATGATGTAGAGGAAAAAATTATAAAAACTTAACTCGTAAATTATAATTTCCACCATGTACGTTATACTTTAAAAAAGAACAAAAAATAAAGAAGAAAAACAATTTTCCGAATATTTTCAGGAACATTAATGCCGGAGTGTCCTCCAGACTGTACACTAACTGGTTCCGACCAGAGGGAGTACTATTTACTCATGAAATAAAATAAAATAAAATAAATGTGTATTATAGCAGAATCACTTTTAAATAAATCCTCATTATTAGGATTTGATGTTAAACCCATTTGTGATAAGTTTTCCGTATTTTAGAAAAACAAAACCGAGAACTTAAAATGGCTACACGCAAAGGCCATTCATTCATAGCAAATTAACTTCTTAAATATGTAGATTAGAGGGAAAGCAAGACTCTTGGAGTTTCCTCAGCCTCCTGTGCGCCATGCAAACCCGCCAAGTAGCCGGCAGTCGCATCGACAAACTGCCGGTGCTCGTCAGCGTCACTGCAATTACCTAGGGCGGTGTCCACGAGGAGATGAAGACTGTTGTAGTCGTCCGTGTCAGGAGACGAACGCGTGTGTAGATCACTGCCCAACATCCGTGCTTGCAAAGAATGGTCAGACTGGTTCATCGACTGGTCATGGTCTGATGAATCGTCTATGACTTGGAAAGACTGTTCTGGAGCATGGTTTATACACTGATCTTCTTGCGTTCTGAAAGAAGCGGAATCACTTTCGACATTGTCGAAAATGCGGAGCCCCTCATTCGGTACTGCGGATTCATATTCTCTGGATGACATGCCACGGTGACCAATATTAACACACTCGAAGTTTGAAGCTTTATCAGACTTGTAACAAGTATAGTTGTGTTCAAGTGAGGTTGGAGATTGCGCGTCTGGACATGCGTTTACATTTGGAGGTGTAGGAGGAGGTGTGGTTCCATTTTCGCTGATGGCAGCACCATACTGAGCTACAGGCGAGTACCCATAGGACTCAATTCCTTCAATTTGAGGTATGAATAAGTTCCCTCCTTCGTTGTGAAATTGGGGAGATGGACCAGGAGTGCACAAAATTTCAGCCTCCTTAACATTGTAAGGAGTCGTAGGCACAACGCCGTTGGATGGGCCACCTGAGTATGATGTCGGGTAAGAATTCATACCGTCAATGTCAGTGACATACAGCTCATTGTACTGCAATGGAGGGTAAGCTCTCTGCAACTGCTTCTGTTCTTGAAGCCAAACTGGAACTCGCTCAGCAGGATCATAAGTCTGCTGACTATTCCACTGTGTTGATGGATAAGAATAGGCACCTAGGACAGATGAATCAACTTCTTGCTTAACATCTGGGTGGGTGGTTGCAAGACGAGGATGGTTGTGCTCGGATTGCTGAACGCACGTTACTTCAACATGCGAATTAGGGTCCATGGTTCGGGATGAGGGTCCTGCTCTATTTGGATCAGGATTCGATGCAGGTCTTTTTCCTCTTTGGTTTCCCTTGCGTGTAATAGTGAATTGCTCAGGGGAGCAGCCTTCTTGCTGGAGCAGTCCAGGCAGCTGCCGGCGTCGGGCGTTGATGAACCAATTGCAAACCTGCGATAGATGGTAATGAACTAACGTTTAAAAACATCAAAAATAACAGAAAAATATAAGTGTGAATTCTTACAGCTTTATATAGTAAACATAATTATTTTCTTTATTTCTTTCGAAATCTGACATATTGCTACTATCCGACTTCATCGAAGACAAATCTATAGTTTTTGCAGGTCCAGTAAAGAACGAGTTGTGATTTTGAACAAACTGATTGCATTCATAAAATGAATACCTTAGTTTTTGACACTACAAAATTTTCTTCCGATGACATGCAAACTGACCCTTTTAAATTTTTCCTGAAATCTGTGGACAAAATTCAAATCGTGGAGCATGGTTTATAGACTGATCAGGACATCATCGACAAACCTATTTACTCGAACCTATTCAATACATGTTCCGGCCCGAGTACCATGTACGGACTCCTAAAGATACACAAATGCAATGTCCTCCTTTTAATACTAGCCGCCGAAAACCCTCCAAACAATCTTCTAGTTAAGTTTCTATTTCAACTTCTTAACCTCTCACCAAAATTAACCTCTGAATTCACATAAATTTCACGATACCCCCAAAAATGTAAAAATACCCCGTAATTCTCATGAATCCAGTTTTGATATCGTCTCAGTATTTACTAACATATCTCTTGAAGAAACCATAAACACTATTTGTAATCAATTGAGAACACCTTCAAATTTCACAACGTGACGCTATCCATATGCCGAACTTTCCTCAACTTAACCATCGAAGACAAGTTTTCCGTTTATACCACAGCATTTACGAACAAATTGATGCAGTGTCAATGGGTTTCCTTCTTGGCCCTACCCTAGCCAACATTTTCCTTTGCCATCTTGAGAAAATCTGTCTCCAAGACTCTCTGCATGAGTGCAAACCACTCTACTGTGAACGATCTACAGATGACGCATTCCTCATATTCAGAGACCCAACAAAGTCGGAACGACTTCTCAAGCATCGTAATACTATGCATCCTAATAATAAATTCTCTGCAGATAAATAATTTAATAACTCTTAAGCATTTCTTGATGTACTAGTCACCACCCAAGACACCTTTGTGATAAATATTTTCAGAAAATTGGCTTTCTACAGCCTTCACACCAGCTTTTCTCTAGAAGCTTTTCACAAAAAAACTTCTTCACTATCAGATCTTCATTCGAATTCAAATATAAACTTACAATCTAGGTACTGTCGAACGGTGTCTATAAATTTTAAAGCAAAAGCTACAATGCTTCTAACATACGCACCGCCGGACAACATTTCAAAACAAGCAAATATCAACACGGTGAGCTGGCACCCCGTGCGAGTTGCAGCTGAAGAAGAAAAAATGAGACAAAACAGTTCAGCCAAATGCAGATTTTAGCAGGAAGCATAGCTAATTTTCATGTGAATAGCTGCGCACGCATTTAGAGAAAACTAAACCTCAAACTAAACGGACGACGACAAACACTAATCTGTCTACTTTTTCTAGAAGAACTCTGGAATCCTAGATCTTAGCTTGTGTCCAACAATACATGGCCTTGTTTCAGAATACGAAGACCTCCGCAAAGAAGACCTACAATGATAGAAAGTTTAAAAGAGGAACTCTTGATTTGATTTCCTTAACTGAAAAGTTAAGAAATATTTTTACTTACGAGAAAATCAAAACTACTTACCCAGAATACTACTGTACTAAAACTATCAATTCACAAAGGACATTAAGAACAGCGTTTTTTTGGTAATTAAACAACATATTTAGCATCTATTCGCACCTGCAGAAGCGTGAGATCTGCCTCTCTGGCGAGGGCCACTTTTTCCTCATCTGTAGGGTAGGCTTTGAAACGATGCTCGTACAGCCACTTCTTCAGGATGTTGACGGACTCTTTCTTGAGGTTACCACGGCGCTTCTTGGCCGTGTTGACAGGGGCCTGTACTTCTGGTGGTTGTGACACGGCGCAGTCGGTACCTGAGGACAATGACATCAGTATTATTCCAGTTCATAATTATGAAGAACCATTCGCGAAGGTAGAGCACTGGGTGTTTAGGCTCATTAGAATGAGGAGCTAGAATTAACAATTAGCCTGAGATTGAAAGTTATTTAAATATCTGTGCCCTCGATCATAGAGGTAGCCGCTAAAAGCAAAGTTATTATATAAAAAGACACTTCCAGCTTACTCACGCATTACATTAGCTCTTCATTCTTCAGTAGTGGGCGAATGCAGCACGATGTTCACGAAAAATTATCTGCTTGAAAAGAACTTGATCCAATGAAATACTAGTCCGGATTTTACATTGGCTACAGTAAGAGAAGGCATCTTATCTTGCAGAGATGAAGAAAGAAATTGTCAGGGGGCAGTAAATGCTCAAGTGTATTTAATTTTAAAGCCCCGACAGGGCTGGCACTAAATCTGATATAAAAAAGTGAGGTTGAGAAGAAACATATTTATAAATGTTCGTCTATTCAGGAAAGTAAAGCTCTGCCGAGATTACTTTTCAGAAATGAAAAGCACTGAGAAACGTCTGATCTTAGCATCATACTACAAGTTGAAAGAAAAAACAGGGCCTGACTCTCACTTCATAAATTAAAAAGAAATCAGAACCCCTGCGTTGTATGGAACATAATTACTCAGTATGCGCGTACAAACGTCCTTTGATAGGAGTTACAAGATTCTCCTGCTAAACCTAACGAAGAATAGCCAGAAAATTGTACAACCCGTCTGTTTTTCAGCGTTTTTAATAGGAATTTAATACAAACGAATAATCAGAAGGCATATGCAAAGTAATTTTTCGCATCCCGACATCATCACGCTATATACATAGTTCCTCAGAATAAAATTTGTGGCTTCCATAAAAGGAACGCTTGACACTACACGTTGAAATTTTACCAATCTAAACTCAAACGAATAAGAAAGAGGACAAGCAACCAATTGTCAATTGCAGCTCTAAAATGCTGTAGTATCTGCAGGTATAACAAGAAAGGAAACAAGATAAGATCTGGTCACTTCAATAACGAAGCATCCGATGTCCATTTCAATCTCCGATTGCATTTGATTTACGGTTGATTTATATTTAGTTGTGTATTAAACAATACTTACTCATAGTCTTCATGTTAAGTAAAACTGACGCGGCATCCATTTCTTCCGGCGACATTTCCATGCTAGCGTCCATTTGTGGCTCACTGGAAGCCTCAGACTCCATGGGAGAAGGAGGGCAGCGTTGAATGGATTGATCGTAGAAACAAGGAGTAGACGATCTGGGCTCGACTGGTTCTTCAGTCGTGGTCGAGTTTGGACGAGTCGGCAAAGAAACAGAGGTGCCACGCAAAGTAGAAGCAGTATTTGATGAGAAACTTGCATTTGACGTTTTGCTCGCCATTCTCAGCCTCTTCAAAGGTTTAAGCCGTTCAGTCACATTATTCATTCTGGTAGTAGATAGTACAGAGTTGCGAAACCTAGACCCACCAAGAGGAACACGTGAAGCAGAATGTGATGGGTCTCTCACCACGGCATATGAACGGAAAGGAGTTGAATTTGAAGTCCCTCGTGTTTGAAGGGATGTTCCAATAGATGCACGTGGAGCTTTCGTTTGAGAGCATTGGGTAGAAGTCAAGCGATAAGTAGGTTCTGTAGGATTTATATTGGAGCTAGGAACGGAGCTTTGTGCTTCGCTCCAAGTTCTCTTCGCTGGTACAAAAGAACTAACAGAAGACTGAACTGTCGAGATACTTTTAATTTTGACCGGTCGTGAAACATTGGTGTTACGGGTTATGACAGAACTCCTGTTTGAAAGAGCGAGCCAATTTTGAAAATCTTGTTGTGGAACCCTGACTGGTAAACTTGGAACTTTGGTTTTAGGGGACTGTGTCTTTCCTACGATGATAGAGAACTTCGAGGGTTGACATATTGAAGCCTCTGGAGAAACGGGATTCTTACTTGCAGCATTGGGAGGTTTTGTAGAATTACCCAATTCACTCTGGCGAACCAGACCACGTAAGACACTACACTGGAATTCTAACATTGTACCAGTTGTCAGAGGTAAGTCGGATGCAAGTGTGGTTAGTTCGCCTTCGGAAGCGGCTTCTATGTCGCACACGCTATGAAAAACAGCAGCCGCCATCGTTAAAAAATAAAATACACAACCAACGCTACAATGATATCAAAAATAGAAACACTGCACAAAAAAAGGTTAGAATGTATTAAAGCCCACAATGAATCAGCATTAAAATTACATATATTATTCAAATATGAATGTTCGCTACATTCACAGGATTTTGAAGAAAGTTCACGTCATATCCTCGTGTGCAAGTTTAGATTATTGAAAAAGAATTCAAAATGTCAGAGAATCTCAGTCATAAAACTTGGCAAAAGATACATTGAAAATGAAGTACTCTAAGGATGGGTCATCGGCTGATACAAAAATACTCATCGGATGGAGACTCATCGGAAATGGACTCATTGGAACCAACTCACTCACTCACTCACTCACTCACTGACGGCATCCATTTCCGCAGTCTGGCTTCGGCGGTAAAAATAGAAATCACGTTGCGCAGAAAATGTAAAGAGTTTATACAAGGGTCTCATTGAATGATCAGACAATTTGGCTTACACTCAATCCAGCTTACACTCAATCCAGCTTACACTCAATCCAGCTTACACTCAATCCAGCTTACACTCAATCCAGCTAACTCTATTGATTAATAAGTTGTCTTGACTCCCTCATTATGATCAATATCTATGTGGCTCCATACGTTCCAATAAGGCACAATTGGCCGAGATATTCCCGTATGAAATATTTTCTCAGACTTCCCCCAATGATAACCCCTCGTGAACCTCGAAATGAACAAATCAAGGATGACGGCGATGAGTATTCAGCTTACTACCTTTGAAGCAGTGCGACATTGAGGAAAATTATAATTAATTACACATCGATAACAAATACGACGTTGCAGGTACCCAATTGTTATATAAAAGAGAAGAGATCTAATATTGATGGTGAAAGATAGAAGATAAGCCAGACTGTCCGGGGTGCATACCGTACTTCCATTGGGGTGTGAGATCCCATGATATACTCGTACAGCATGTTTCTCGCTTAATATTATTCAAGTTATATATAAAGAATTACCGATTTTATATGATAGAAG
>VCRD01000893.1:171070-192075 GCA_006783055.1 Trinorchestia longiramus
GTTAAACCTAACTTGTGCCTGTGGGTTAAACCTAACTTGTGTGTGGGTTAAACCTAACATCACCAGCTTGGTCGACTGGTGAGCGAATATGCTTGCGAGCGGGAAGACCCGGGTTCGAATCCCGCTGCCGACATGATTGACGCAGCTGGAAATACGGCATGGGACTTGGGTAAAACAACCGAATAATTATCGAAGTAATTATCCGACTCAAGAATGGGCCAGAAGGTTCGTTCCTATAGCCTCATTCTATTCTATTCTATTCTAAATAAATGCTTCAAACAGAATAGACCTCACAACTCTTGAATTTTTGTATATCCATTGAACAAAACCTTCCTTAAATACAATTACATCGGCTGTACTACTTCAGTAAGTTACGTTGAACATAATGCTCATCTATACCACCTCTGACAGCCTGCCACTTGTGCATACTTATTATCAAAAATATTTGCGACTTCATTAATTTCAAAATTTTAATACACAGTTTTTTTCTGAAGATTGAATAGGATTGCCGAAACGTCAATCGGTATATTTTTTTATTTTTATCCTGGATTCCATATCTTTCATTTGTAAATGCTTCTATTTACTAATCGTTCAAATTCAATCTTTAATTTTGTAGCAGCGCTGACAAGAAGCAACTATGAAATGCAGCCATTAAAATAAAAATCTTCCCGAACTACACAAAAGAAGTCTGATCGTTCAGGAAAAGAAGGCAGTGGCTCGTATATCACTGATGTACTTTTCGCGAACATCAGTGTCGTAAAAATGTCCTAAGAGGAAAAGATTAATGTGACACAAATACGAGAAACTAAGGAAACAAGAAATGTAGTACAACTTCACAGTAGTGGTTATTTACATTACTTTGAAGGATATTAAGATCCAAGACAGGAATAACTCGTAAAACTAGTCCATTACTGCAGTGCCTGTAGAATGACACGTCTTACTTTAACACGTTTGTTGCGATGCGACCCACCGGTGGGTCACTTAGGTTAGGTTCTGTAATTTTTTCAGATCCTTCTAGTGACTATGCGTACAAAGTAAAGTTTTACACCAATCAGGCAATCGCAACAAACGTGTTAAAGACAAGCGTTGTTCCATAAAGAAGTTTTGTCGAGGTGCGATCCAATGAAAAGACCAGACGCATGTACTGAACGTAGCTCACTCTCTGACAGACAACAACCGTTACGCACGAGCCTCAAGGTTGGGCTATCTGTGCATGTGCTGGGGCCATAGCCTCGACATATGAACGTGTTTTATCTAACAAATACAAAAGTTCATGGAACGATATTCACTACAAAATATACCGTTAATCATGGAACTTCTCACACAAAAGTAGGTAACGCTTGCAAAGTTGTGTAGCTCGGACGATCCTATGATTATTGGGTTTCTTCAACCATCGCACATACTAAAATATGCTAACAAACTCAAGACTGTGAAACCTATCGCATAAGATAATAGAATTTAGCTAAATGTAATTCGAAAACTTACTTGTGTGTCTAATTCTCGTACCAGACTATGTATCATACTATCACAAACTTCTGTGAATATTGGTGTTATATGAGAACTGCTTCTGAATCTCAACCACTAAATGATTTAAAATTCACCATGATGTATTTCAGTTTAATAAAGCTCACTTTGAAGTATTCTAATTCAATGATGTGTACTTTGACGTATTCCAAATGAAATAGTTTATTTTGACGTATTCCACATGAAGTGTAGGCCACTTTAACGTAGTCTAATTTAATAAAAGTCACGTTGATGTGTTTTAATTTAATATCACTACAGTTTTCAACATGATGCATGATAGCTACCTCGAAAAATGTTTAAAAATTAAGTTTTCGATCGAACGATTTTCAATCCGAAAAGTAGCAACAAAACTGACATCCTAAGGGTAGAAAAGTACTCAAATTTTTATTCAGTAACTGATAGTCAAACATCAGATTTAAAAAGAATTATTTGGGAACAAGGAAGTTAGTTATTTAAGCTACACTGATTGTTGTGCAAAGACCTTTATTAAGCAGCACACATTTATGCTCTACTGTAATGTGGTGCAAGGGATAATTTGTTGTCCAGCGCATCATTACACAAACGATCTCTGTATTTTATCAATACTGTAGTTATTTTCAACGCACTGCCCACGTGGAAAACCTTCCATTGTTACGCGTTATTCTTAGGAGGTCTTGCATTGCGATTGGTGTTTTTGTCTCTAACTAACTATCCGAGCTTCTTTCTTTCTACTTTTGAAGCAAATCCAGAGAGCAGGAAACCAAATCCGAAGTCCAGAGCCATCCTTCAGGACAATTCAGGTTCTTAACGTCGAGGCAGTCGGATTATGGGTCCATAGTCAAGCACAGTCTTCATGACTGCTCGTACTCCGAACCTTCATAGATCATTTTTCGTCCTTCCTTAGAAGTGCAAGAAGTTGAAATTTTGTGATAGTGGCTGGGAAGACAATGATGATCCTACACCTCAAGACTTGACCATGGGACCTTGACGCAAGACAGAGGATGCTACAAGAACATGACTGTTTCATGTGACGGAATAGTGAGTCAGAGGCAAACGAAATGACGTGGTGCATGTATAGTCGGTGACTATTTCGTTTAAAATCCTAAGTTCTGGTACACAACTTGATGATAAAATAAGAAGAGTTAAGATCAGTTGTTTGAACTTGAATTTGTGCTTTCATATCAAATGTTTATATAGGTATATTCAGATTGATCTATATACTATTACCAGGTATTTTTAATAACAAAACTGAGACCAAAATTCAAAAAATAATAAGAATTTTTAGCTTTGCAGCATAATGAGAACGATGCTTTGAATAATGAAATTGGTTATACGTAATGCATGTTCTAGAGGAATCATGTTAAAAAATTCGTCTAAAAATAAAAAGACTAAATTTTGAAATAATTTCAAACGTCCTGGACACACAAAACGTTAACGATTCAAATAGCCAAAAAACATCCCGTCCTATGAGCCAAAGATCATCAAAATGACGGTAATACAAATAAAATTCCTCATGAGCCCGTAACTTGTTTGAACAAGAAATTTCATTTATTTCACATGGATCCTAAAGCGTTGAAACGTCCTTCGAATTCGGATATTTTCTACTGCGTTGAGTAGCACTAAGAAAACGGAGTGTTTGCTCGAGCGCGGAAGCCATAGTTCGCTTCCGCAACTGGGCTGTACACCAGTAACTGGGCAAGCACATGGCCAAGGAAATGCTATATATGCTCTCACAATTTACATTTTTACATCTCAAAAAGTGAGAGCAAGCAAAAAACTTAATAATTATATAGTTTGAACATAGATTATGAATGAATTATTTCCTTCCTATTTATATTTTCGCATTTTAAAAACTAAGAACAAGCAAAAGCGAAAAATTTATTAATTATTTAGTTTGGGCGTAGATTCTGAATAAATTATATCCTCAAGTCTAAAGTGAAAATGATTTCATAGTTCTTCTACCCGATAGCAACGTTACTAGACTTCTATGCCTGTTCCACATGAGTCAGTCGGTATCATTCCTACGTATACAACACTAAACGTTTCTACTCTCAACTACTTTTAACGCTGAACATGTTGACTAGGAACATATTTCTGTACATGATGACCACGAACACTACAGCCATGACCATGCTGAATCAGATCATACATATTATGATTTTCAAACGTAGACAAATATTCACAGTTATCGTAAACGTTTGCGAAATTTTGCATCTCCATACTTGCTTCTTATTGTCCTATGCATAGAACTAGTAGCTTACGATGTGGATTACTATGACTTTATAGAAGTCAATTTTTCTCACAAACTACAATTCCTTTTCCACGTGTAGTGGTACCTGCACGTATAATTTTTTTTAATGGAACCCGTACAGGAAAAACTTTTGTGTACCAGAACGCACCATGATTTGCGATACAAACAATAAATGGTACGAAACTTTACTCAGGTTCTGTTCAAGAGAAGACGAGGATAAAGTCACTTAACAATGCATTACATTTTTACGATCACAAGTGAAAACGTGGAACACCATTTCGAGGAATTTGCATATACTCACGTGTCTCGTAATGTTATAAAGAAGCCATCAAGTTTAGTAAAATTAAAATTTAACACGTTGACTCCGAAGTGGTACGTATGTGTACCACTCAGGTTAGGTTCTGCAATTTTTTCAGATCCTTCTAGTGACTATGCGCACAAAGTGAAGTTTTACAACAATCAGGCAATCGGAGGCAACGTGTTAAGACGGTTTCATACCATGGGATATTGATAAGAAGTTCTTACGCGAGGCCAGGACGAAAACACAAGAAAAACAACACGGGTTTTAAGTTTAAATTACACACAAAGAAGAAGATTAAAAACTCAATCAGATTTCTACAGAAATGTTACAAACATTAAAATCAGGTTACGTAAATATTAATTATAAAGGTACTGCGTTCAGACATTAACTTAGAAGTGGGAGAAATTTGACACAATCACAAACTATTAGGTTGTTACAAAAATAATGGCCGATTTCAGAAGCATGCGTTGGCCTTCGAGCAGCCATTATTTTTGTAACAGCCTAATAACAGAGATTTCAACTCGGATAAGTAACATTTTCAGTGTTTCTTTTCAGTTTTATATTGTAAATCACAATAAATTCATTTATTGATAGGGAAAAGTGATTAAAACTTAGTAAAGTGAAAATGAATTTTTGTTTCTATTCAAAACATATTACTGAAGTCCCACACGAAAATTGAAACTTTGATATAGATTCTGATTCAAATGCGTTCACAACACAGAAACAGGAAAGTTTCCACAATACACTTTCGATATAAGGTTTTATTATCCCATGTCGCTTCTTGAACTAAAATTTCCTAAGTCGTAGAGAAGTCAAAAGTGTTCGACGGAATCACCTGTGCACCACGCGCCCCACAACACCACATGCGTACATTGTCCGTCGCTATGGCGACACTGACATGTATGCACCACGTGGTTTCTTTGTGCGACTGTCATCCTTGAACACAATTTTCAGCCTATTAACTCAATAACACACACCTATTGAACTTTTTCCACGTAGTAATGGTACCATAGTCTACACTGTCTATTTATAAGTTTCGTGTATGTATTAGTTGAAACGTTACGCAACGTATGAGGTTGAGGTTCACATCACTCGCTTGATGATAGAGTACTAACTGCGCTACAGAATTCCCGCGCTACGACGAGTACGACTGAGTTGTGCGCGGTCTACCGTACAGCTAGTAACACTTGGAATCTGCCACAGCTGGGGTACATGTGTGAAATTATTGCCGTGCGTCGCCATCCAAGTGAAATGCGCGGCTCGTTCAAACTATACTTTTCAGCTTGCGAACACCAATACAAGAAGTACAGGGTGTCCATAAAGTTTCTTCACCATTTCATAAACCATTCAAAAGAAATGGTAAAGAGAGTTTGTGGACATCGTGTATTTGATTACCACTGTCACTGAGTAGACGTTTACACCAGAGAAATGGTACTTTTTTAAGTACGGGAAGGAACAGCAATACTGAAAAAATGTTCTAATTCATAGATAAAATTATTTCACCATTATTTTAAGGTTGTTCATGGTAGGAAAAATACGAACGGACGATTGAGATCATAATTGTTCACAAATAACGATACATACCTTAGAATTTTCTTCTCATTTGAATACCTGTTTTGTTCTACAAAAGTCCAAAAGCGATTAACGCTAATGGTAGGACTAGAAAATCACGTAAGTCTAAATTACGATCAGTAACATTAAATTTTGTCCGTAGGTTCACATGGCTCCAATATCAGAGTAAAACTCTTACTCTTCTCTTTCATTAATTGGAAATTCATTGGACAATCTGGGCATAGTTGTGAAAATTTATTGCAGCATTTCATTTCGAAATAAAATCATCAGTGCTTCGCAGGACAGAAAATTAAAGTACGTAACTTGCTTTGAATGACATTTCATTCTCTTATATATGGTAGAAATTCACGGCATGTTAACATACTGGAGATTGAAGACTCGTCCACCGTAAGCCGCTAAGGAAATTAATGCCAAAAACACGTGGTGTACGAACCTTGGAACATAAACTCGAATTTTGTCAAAAAACCATGTCGAATATGAGGTGGAAGGTCGAATACCCATTCATGAATGAAAATGACGGCAACCCATTAGTTATATACATAATGTAAAAGTCAAGGAGCTGGTTAAATTGACGTGATGTATGTACCTCATCGGATGTATGATTAATGTTATTAGAAACAATTGATAACCTTGTGCTTACCTACGGAGTAAATATTCTTTATTAGAGCCTTCAGAACAGTTAATGATGGTCATAACCTATGTAACGTTTTCGCATTACTAGCATGCAAAAATTTCTCATTATTGAAGATCGTGAAGAATATAGTGGTCAAAATAATGATTTCGCGCAGCGAAGAGACGTATGTAGATGCATTGGGATGAGTAACTTTTCCAATACATCTAAAGGATCTTACTAGTTCGAAACAAATTTTTGGTCAAAAACCAAATATTTTCTTTGTTCCTTGCTCCAGAATTTTTTCGCTCATCAAATGCGTAGATTTACCAAATCTACTTATATAGAATGTTTGAAAATGGCATTTTATATGTATTTTTCCATATTATAAATATCAGGTAGAGAAGTAGTTTGACCTCCAATAATTTAAATTAATAAATAGTTTGTTTCGACACATGAATCACCTATTTACTTGGAATGTATTAGCATAATGACAACTATCCCTTTATAAGAGAAATGACAGGTCAACAAAAAATATTTAGGTATGCGAGGGCTGTAAGCAACCTGTCGTGCATTCTGGAATTCTTTGACATCTGGCAACGTACGATACTACACATCGTTCCTCTGGTAACGTAGTAACAACCTTGAATGGTGCAATAGCAGAGACGCTTGCAGTTGTCGTACGAGTTTCGGTGTTACCTTTTGACAATTAAAGGTCCCTTGGTAGAGCATGGCAACCACATCAACTCTTCTCCTCAGATAATGAAACAAGTAAGCTGCATTATATTTAGAGTTAACAGTGGAATATAAAGCCCTTTCAGTGATAACTTCTTCATGTGTTATTACATAAACTTATAGAAGGCATACATAATAACGTTAGTAATTACAGTTTATTATACAAAGCGTCCATGAAGTCTCTACCATTAGGTCTCTTTACCCCATGAAATGGTGAAGAAACTTTATGGACACCCTGCACATTATGCTTGAAACCAGTACTCATCATTTTCCCTTTATCTTATTCCGGATAGGAATAATTCCCTCATTCTTTGTGTAACCATTTGTGATGAAGGCTTAACTTTGTTTACTGTGAAGAGGACGGGAGCAAGGGTTACAGTCAGTAGACGAAGAACTCACGGACAAAACTTGGGTACTCATTTGACGTTCGTCAGAATTGAAGTCTTGTAACGATATACTGTTTTTGATCTTACTCTACCCTACGTGTACCTTGCCTGATCATAGTTATGCCTGCCACATGAGCATAAGCGTCCTTTGTTCTGCTATCTGTATTTCGTACAGTGGAATTTTTACAAATATATGCTTATCGGATGACTCCGGTACCACACGTTACTGTGCTTTGCATCCATGATAAGCCACTGCGCTGGCAGACCTATGCTTCCATTCTTGTCAGCATCAATTTCTTATTGTATAATTTCTGCGTCAATCTCTTATGGAAACGAAATTTCCATAGGCACACTGACAGCGGTCGAAACGTGGATTTTTTCCAATTTTTCTTGATACTCATAGTACCTATTCGATGAAACTAATTCGAAAACAAGTGTTTTTAATAGACACTTTGAGGATGGACCTAAACTATTTTGTGAGTGATGGTGAAATTTCATGAGCTTATTTCCTTCATTCATTCTTTTATTATTATAATGTTTAACGAAACGTTGCCATTATATGTGACTAAATTCAATGAGTTGGAGTCTGTTTCAATGCTAGAAGTGTTAAATTCCATGTAGTGTAGTCGGAGTTAGTAACTTTTATTACATAGCGTTAAAAACTGGCATTGGTTTCACGCTGCCAAGGTATATGTGAAGTTTGAAAATGAACCATGAAAATGAAGGGCGTTGTACTTCCAATCACTATAAATTCTGAAGTATAATAAATTCCACAAGCACTTTTTACAAAAAGTGATTGAAATTATTTTGTTATTTAACTACGTCGCAATAATTTTCTTAGAACTTGAAGGCACGCGGACATGAATTAGAGAACTTTAAGCACGAAAGATAACGGGAAAAAAATGAAAAGCTGAGAGAACAAATTGATACTGAACATTTTGACACCTACCTCGCGCTACAGCAAACTTAAAAGGGTGTTTTTAAACGTTATTGTGAGTTCCAACATAACCTTAAAACAACCTTACTACCCGACGCACAAACATGACAATGGTTACAGAGTGGCCCTTATCACAAGGCCATTAATGTTGCACACTTTAAGCAGCAGCGGCAGCGCATGCAGGCTCAGGGAGGGATGATCTAAAGACCTTGAAGAAGTTATTTACCTCTGCCATGTGGCCTTCGATCACCGTCCTAATAGCCCCTTTATTTACTTCTTCTTCTCGTCGTGACTCGACCATGCAACAACGACTGTTTCCATTCAGTCTGTTATTGATGCTCTGATACACTGTTTGTAAATACGACAGTGTCCATGCACGTGCTATGTGTTTACGTGACATGCAGGGATGAGCGTAAGTGAATACGACTAGCTTGATCATACACATGTAAAGAACGGATGAGATTCTCATAGAAAGATTCCTTCAACCTTATAATGACCGAGTTTTTGTAGACTGAACTAAATGTTTCGTATATTATCACTTCTTTATTAATGTTTTTCACCAAGCTTTTGAACGAAACATAGAATATACCCGTAGGATTAAAATGCATTATTGTACTTCTGGAACGACAGCAGAATAAAGCCTCATTATTCTGCTTCTGTTCCTTCAGACAAGTCCTGCGTCAGAAGGGGAAGCTCAAACAAATCTACAGAAGGCCATAACTTGTTTTCATACACCACGTTAAAATTTACAACGTAAGAGTAATTTGAAACGAACTGCCGTGACCATTGTTCCCGTTTCACGTAACACTCGGAAAAAATATGTGGGCAGATATGTGTCTCTGCCCTGGATGAAATGTTGCCATGAATTTTATGTTTTTGTGGTTGACGTTTACTTGTAGCATAACAAGCGTGGAGTGAACGCCATGACCATATGATATGAGAAGTTAATCACCGAAAACTGGCATGATTAATTGATATTGACTTGTAATGTAAGGTATACAGGGTGTCCATAAAGTCTCTACCATTTCAAAACTTGATTACAATGCAATTGATAAGATATTTTGTTTAGATGTGTTGTATTGTAATGAGTTTATTGAAGTTTTTAATCACATTTTGCATTTGTGTGTTTCAGGGATTCTGTTTGAGAAAAAGGTGTTGTTGAGACTTTATGAGAGACTTTATGGACACCCTGCATATTCCAAAAAAGCTTTCTTAGACCCAGCGAAAGTAAATCATTTACTCCAACGCAGTACAAACTAACATTAAGATTCAGATTGAAGGATTAAGAGCTCTTTTGAATTTCAACATGTATGTTCCCTCTTCAGATAGCGGATTTATGCTTAATAATAGAATGGTTTTGCCTCTATTACAAGTCAGTCAGTGTTACGACGGCGTCGCGTAATGTAAATGACGTCAGCAGCTTGTTTGATGTGAACAGACAGCACTAAAGAGGAACACACTTATTTTAATGAAAAACACAATTTCATTAAGAGATCCTCGTCTGTCTGCCAAATTCTAGTCAATATCGGTCCTGTGATGGCCCAAGCAAGGTGGTTGTTATGTTCGTTCTTTGTTCACGACATACGTGAGGTTAAGATGAAAATTTTTGGTCGATGTAAGCATTCTACCATCAGAAGATAAACGCACCACCACTGTTCTCACTCCATGCCGCCCTTACATGTCTGTCCCTGGGGGAGCATCCTGGATCCTGAAGGAAATCCCGATGTTTTTTCTATTTAACACGTTTGTTGCGATGCGACCCACCGGTGGGTCACTTAGGTTAGGTTCTGTAATTTTTTCAGATCCTTCTAGTGACTATGCGTACAAAGTGAAGTTTTACACCAATCAGGCAATCGCAACAAACGTGTTAAATAGAGAGCAGAACGTCAAAACAGTGATAGTTTAACTCACGTACCATTAAGTGAATCCGAAAAAAAGTGTTTACAACAAAAATAGGGTTCAGCTTCTTTGCTTCGGTTCGTTCTAAATAAATTAACCAAAATATTCAGATGAAAAACTGAGGAACTAGCGATAAGCGAACGTCCAGCACCAGGAATAGTTTGATCACTGTCATGAATATTTTATTTCAAGAATAAGGATAGATACCTAGTCATATGACTTTGCTAAAAAATAAAATCTTACTCTATGGTAAATGCAATAATTGACATTCATTAGAAAGTAAACGAAAATTTGATATCAGTTGGCAATGGCGAAACTGTTTTTAATTTATCCGTGTGATCTTCACAAATTGTAGAGGTATACAATAAGAATTTATTTAACTCGAATAGGTACATGGTGCACTTGGCCTGAATATCATGTTTATCTCTACGCTGCTCCAACATCTCACACAATCGCCGTCTGTCAAGTGCACATAGTATGTTGCCATATGTCTAGTGCGTATGTCTATTGAAGAACAGTTCTTGAACGTGCAATATATAAATAAATAGGAACGACTTGAAACTTTCTCCGTTAATATCGTGATAAATATTGTACTGATTTGTGCTAACTTAAAAGAAGGATCTAAATTCGCTGCTTTTAAATATAGATTTTCAGAATCTGTCAAGAGGTTTGTTGGCATAGGGGTGTAGGTATGGTTAGGCGATGGATGCTGTGCGCATGTTCCCTGCAGACATGTTCCGTACAAAAACCATCATTTGAAGGTCACCGACCAGTTCCTACAGGCTGACTTCTATGATGCGTTTCTTCATATTTATAAAGAGAAATTGCAACAACCAAAACCAAACTAATGCAGAAATGTAGCTTTTGTGACGGAAATTATTCTCAGCACCATGCAAACGATTCATTAGAGGACTTCCGTGTTTACAATTAAATACGTCTGGCAGACGGAGCAGTGGCGGGAATCAATGTGATTGGTTGCTGGCGGGCGTCTGAACACTACAGCTGACCTACACATTTCTACGTCACTGTCTGTTGACCAGCTGCTTGAGTGGAAGATAAAGCCTGGCACCTACAAACAAAGAAAATAAAATTAATTATTCCATACATAAGATATAAATGTTCGAGAGTAATTCGGGGGTTCTGGACATCCGTTAAGGACTTATTGTTTTCGAATTCCTCTGCTTTTTTCCTGGAATTTTGACTACAAGGGATAATGAATGGATTACGTCATGATGAATTACTAGTCAAAGAAAACAATGAATATCATCTGTGTCATTATCACACTCTTTCATTGGATGGAAGAAACAGCTTTCAGCTCTGCTGTTCAGCATCGTTCAAGGTGAGAAATGATCGATGTAAGTCTGCTTTTGACTGAAATGGGACGGCGAGTATCCAATGTAACTGCTGTTGTCCTAGTGCAACTATAACTGACCCAGCATAACTATTAGAATATTGGAGTCACAAGTTGAAATTTGCCAAAGAAAAGTATCGTATTTAGCAGAAGTACAAAGTCTTCTTTTGGCAGCTTATGGAATGAAGTCATTTCCTTGGATTTCGATAGTTGAATGGAGTCAGTTATAATTATGGGGACAAGCATAATTTTACTGAACATATCGTATGCATAGTAATGGACTCTGTAATGTTCAACGTATTGTTGTAAGCAAATATTTTATACGAAATCATTGAAGCTTAACATAGCTCTGTTTCCTGGGGTGATTTATTCAGGGTGCGGCAACATAACTTCCTTTATTTCAGGGTAAAGCGCTTTGAAAAAAGGAAGTTATGTTACCGCACCGTGTATCATCCAGACATTTAACAAAATTCTTGTTTAAAACTTTTGCAGTGACGAGTTTATATGAGAAGAATCATACGGACGTATCTTTTCTTTCATTATGTCTTTCGAAGACCATAACAAACATTAACATTGAAATTGAAGGCTAAAAAATGCAGCAAATATAAACAGGTATTGAAGAATTTTACTACGTTTAATCTAGGCTTTACGTGACTGCTAATTAATTATACATGGAATGAGGTATAAAATAATGATATATGCACGTGACTCCCCCACTCGTAGCTGCAACACCTGCTCCTGGCATTACTACTTACATTCTCTCTCGAGCAGAAACAAGACACAGACAGAACAACTGTTAGATCAGTCTCGAGGCATATACTTCTTTTATTCATACTTTGAAGTACAAACTGTGAGTAGTGTTTAACGTCAACGTTCAAATTTATATCCTCTATTTGATAGCGTCAGAACTAATTTATTGTACAAAAGAACTGGCACACAATACGTTAATTGAGAACAATTTTGTGTCTTTTTTACAAAAAGCATGTCGAGAATGTGCGATAGACGGATAAACTTCGCTGTGCCGTCGTAGCCTTGATTCAAAATCGATTTTAAATTCCTTCTTGTGTTAATCATTTTAATTTGAGGAGCAATGATGGATAATTTGAACATTGTACAACCTAGAACTCATGTACCTAAGAGGATTAAGCAGTAGATTCTTATTTTCGGGGTCTTTGTCCACGGGTTTGTCTAAAATTGTCTCCCTACGGTGCAGTTTCCACTTCTACCACCATGCAAGATGGTGGAACACACGAGTTGAAAATACTTCCATACTTAAGTAATCTCATCCCTAGACTGAATACAGATTTTTATCGTTGTACATTCCAGAAGAATCGTCCAATCATCGTATTGATGTGAGTATTAATACTTTTGGCTGAAATTTTAAGCATTTCCGGATAGGTTTACAGCAATGCTTGTTACAAAAGATATTTAAATTGTCCTAAGATAAACTCTAGTGTTATAGCATTCGATGTCTAAAGTACATATTTTCGAGTTAAAGATAAACCATTTGTTAATTGGAATGAGGTCGATTGTCGGTGCTTAGTATGCATTTTAACACGTTGACTCCGAAGTGGTACGTATGTGTACCACTTAGGTTAGGTTCTGTAATTTTTTCAAATCTTTCTAGTGACTATGCGTACAAAGTGAAGTTTTCCACCAATCAGGCAATCGGAGGCAACGTGTTAAGTTTCAATGCACTCTTCTTTACTCTCTTTTAGTTCCACCTTTCATGTTTTCATTTTCTTGAAATTCATTTAAGACTCAGGGTCATGTTCAGTTTAAAATAGGACTTCTGCCACTTGTAGAAACTCTCCCTTTCTATTATTTTCTTAAACTTAAAAAGGAATTCGTTTTAATGCATTGAAACTTTACGTTCTTTATTTTTGTAGATGTGTTAGTGTTTTGAAACAATGTAGTCTCTAACTTATTCTTCCAATTTAATTATTGAATCATAGAATGTTGGTAGCTTTGCTATTTTTTTGTCTGGGACGTTGGTTCACATTTTAAATACTTTTGCCCGTTTCAGTTGTTTTAACAGAGTCATCTATTACACAAAATCTTTGAAGCAGTTTAAATTGAATACATGGGCTTGCCAACGAGCACCAGCTGTACATAACCATGGTTTCGTACACGCTTGTGCTTGTGTTGATTTTGAAGCCTCAATAGCTGAGTTTAAATACATCCCTCAACTAATGGACATCATTATGCCTGACGAGAGGCACTGAGGGCGTGACTATGTATTCGATGGTTGCCGTGTGATGTATTTCTGCCGTTCAAACTCCGCTATCAACTCTGGCGCGTTGCCAAACTTGCTGCTCGCACTCCCCTTAATCTTTTGCCCCTTACTTATGTTCTTTAAAAAAACTTGCGTGACCTCCTTGTGCGCTTGCGTATTATCTTAACACGCGAATATATCTGCCAAAAATTTTCATAATAAGCGTTGCCACTGAGCATGCATAAGAATAATCTGTAGGTATTTTACAAGGAAATGAAACTTCTATTATTTTTTACAACAAAAATAAGTTTGGCGTTGGTCCTCATTGCAGGAAAAATTTAAAATTTAATCGTTTTGTACTGCACTCGTTCAGTTTAAAGAACGACGCAGCTCTAAAGTCTTGGGTAAATTAATTGCTTATCTAATAACATGTGCTGCTATTTCTAAAGAGCTTAATTGTACCGAAGGTATGTTTCGTAAATGTTCACCTGATCTTAATTTCTGGTGCATCTGCCATGCAAAAAACAGCTTTTGTTATTCATGAGGACTATGCCTTGCAAAACACGTCTAGAAGTTAGGATTCTTTTTATTATTTATTGGGGAAAGTATTCATTAACATCACCGGAGTGGATGTATGTACGTTTCCGGTATGCAGCGCCTGCAGAGAAGTTAGCAGCTGTTTATTTTGTCGATAGACAGAGTGTATTCACTGTGAAATGTTAAAGGTTTCTAATTTCAATTTGTTTCGAACAGATAGGTTTCTTGCGGTTTTTAAGCAATTATGTATTTATAATAGCCCGTAATGTTCATTATGAATGCAATGTTCGAACCATTATCAGGGAGTGTAGGGTGTATCAAATGCATGATTTATGTTGGGTTGTTTAGCTGATGGAGTGTTATATTTACTCCCTTGCTAGGCAGGCCATCAGTAGTTGAAACTGAACAAGAGTTTTGAAAAGCATTTACTGCTGTACGAAGTATTCTCACGTAAACATGCTATCCTCTAGTATTTGGAGGAAGTACCAGGATATATTCTTTGATGTTATTCCTCAAATAATAATAAACATGAAGAATGAGCACAGTATGTTTTGGGTCTTGCGCTACAACTTGAATACGAAATTTGAATTTCTATAACAATTGCACGCTTAAATTCCGTGATAGTAAAGACGACCTGCATGACGTATTCAGTGGTAGGGAGAACACGGTACTGTTCCACGTCCAGCAAATGTATTCAAATTACGGTAAAACGTACAAATGCCGCAATAGAGAAGAGTTTTGTATTTTATGTGAACTTTTACCTGTACTGACATTTCTCATGTTCTTCGTTCTAAAAAGTAGAACTCAAACGATGTGATTGTCAGAAATACAGCATATTGATAATAGAAGATGTAGAAAACAACTCATCCTTCTGAACGCATATAAATCAACTGGACCCGACGGCATTGCTACCCGAAAACTCAAAGAAACAGCCGAAGTAATCAGTAAATCCTTAGCAAACATATTCAATCGATCACTCGAAAATAGGATCGTTCCAGCGGATTGGAATCATTCAAATGTCACTCCTATTTTCAAAAATGGAAACAAACAAACACACAATAACTATCGCCTAATCAGTCTTACATCTGTCATCAGTAAAACAATAAAAGATTACACAAAGTCCATATAACAAAACATCTCCAGGACCAAAACCTGATCACTGACACTTAGCATGGATTCAGGGAAAAACGGAGTTGCCTAACAAACATCCTCGACTTCTTTGAGAAGCCAACTGCATATACGAGTACGACTGTTCAGAAGCCGCGGATCTTGTTTACCTCGGCTCTCAGAACGCCTCGATAATGTTCCCCATGAAAGACGAATGACCAAAGTGGAGGCCCATGGAATACAAGGCCACTACTCTCGATGGATACAAAACTGGCTCACTGGTCGCACTCAATGAGTGCTGATTTTAGATCAAGTCAGTGTGAAGTGATCCCGCTCCGACATGGTTGACGCGGCTAGAAATACGGCATGGGACTTGGGTAAAACAACCGAATAATTATCGAAGTAATTATCCGACCCTAGAACGGGCCCGAAGGTTCGTTCCTATAGCCTCATTCTATTTTTTTTATTTGATGCATGTAACATCAGGAGTCCCCCAAGGAAACGTTTTAAGCCCGCTCATCTTCATCATCTACATTGAAGATCTTGACGTCGGGATCATCAGTAAAATCAACAAATTCGCAGACGACACGGAACTTTGTCACAGAGCGTTCACAACAGAGACAACGAACGATGAACGACACAACTATTGAAGCAGTACATCAACAAAGAGATTCTGGTATCATTATCACTTAAAATCTCAAGTATGACAAATAAGTGGAAAAAACATCAGAAATACGAGTAGAATTCTCGGTTTCATTGGAAGAAACTTAAAATAAAGTCAAAAAGCATCATCTCACCGCTCTATAAAGCGTTAGTGCGACTACATCTAAAATATGCAGCGCAACTGTGGTCTCCTGCCCTTCGAAGACACTAAAAAATGGAAAAAATTCAGCGTAAAGCAACGAAGACGATTCGTGCACTCCGTAATCCCAGCTACGAAAGGCGTCTCCAGCAGTTCGAGTTCATCTAAGTAGAACAAAGGAGACTGCGATGACAATTCATCAAGATCTATAAATGTCTCAATGGCTTCAGTGATGTTACCCTAGAAGGGCGTTTTAACAGAGACGATAACGTGCGAACCAGAAATAACGGCCGCAAACTAATAAGAAGAACCTACACAATATCTATGACTCTAAACTTCTTTCCAGTCAAAATTACAAGAACCTGGAATCAGTTACCCGAAAATATCGTTTCTGCTGGCACTGTGAACACGTTCAAAAATAGTTTCGATAAATTTTAGAAAGGAACCCCCTATTCCGTAACGTAGTAATTCCATATCATTCTTAACTCTGGGCCTGAGTGCGTATGTTTGTGTGACTGAAATGCTTGTAATTGATTATTGTGTATGTAAGTGATTGAAATATCTATGTATAATTGAGGTGCATGTGCGTGATTGACGCCTTTACGCTAGAGGGCATGGGACTTGGGTAGCAGCCCAAGAATGGACCAAACAGCTCGTTCCTTTTGCCATATTCTATTCTACTATATTCTGATCTAAATATGAAAAGAGGTGGGGAAATGAAGTTACAAGAAAATTTCAAAATTGTAATCGAGTCATTAAAAATGATTAAGTCAAGTGCGACCGCGTAGATATCGTAATTGAAAACAATGACTGCTGAAATGCTTATTTCAGTATTTCAAATAATCAAAGACAAATCAATGAAACAATTGAATCAATGAAACAATCAATGAAACAATCAAAGTCTCATCTAATTATATAATGTACAGTGTATCTCCATCTTTGTCTTTCTCTACATCAACCTATCTGTGTGTCCGTCGTAAATGTATATCCGTCATCAGAACGGGTATACATTTATTATAGGCAGTGCATTGTGGATACCACAGTCACCGGATTACTATAAAATACGCTATTTTTTCCGTTATTAGTTTTCTTCTCTTACTCGGCCATGTTATCAGTAGATAAGGTACAGAATGAAACTTGTGTATGTATTCATGAAAAATATTCAGGTGTTGATAGTACCACGGGCAAAACTGATAACTGCATTTTATTTCATAGATTCTCAATTTAATCACTTCTAACCCGTGAAATTCCCATGGGTACTATCAAGGCTATGTTATCAGAAGATAAGATACAGACTGTAAGTTCTGTATATAATAGAAGACTCACACGTGAAAATTCACGCAGTTTTCACTGAATACTTTCGTTTGATTTAGCAGCTGACGCGGGCTTTGTGAAGGAGTTTCCACATTGCAGGATGTGCTTTTCATATTCACAATACGATGCACAATACATGTACTGTATATCCTACTAAATTTACTCCTATTTAAATCCTTAAAAGCGTGATAGAAAGACGGACCAAGCAAGTAAGCAAGCAACAAACTGTATCTACATATATAATTGACTATGTATCTCCATCTTGCTGTATCTGTGTGTGTCCGTCCCATTACTTGCTATCTATTACTGAAGAAAATTTATTGAACTGAAATTCCGAACGGGTATGCACGTATTGTACGCATTGTATTGTGGATACCAAAGGTGCCAGATCGCTATAAAATACTCAAGTTTTTCTGTTATTAGCATTTATTTCTTACACGTCCATGTTTTCGGGAGATAAGATACAGAACGGAAGTTTGGTATATAGTCATCAAAAATATTCACTGGTAAAACTGAAAAATGAATTTTATTTCATAGATCTTTAGTTTTATCTCTTTTAAACCAAGAAATATCAACGGGTACTATCTGGGACATATTATCAGTAAATAAGATACAGAAATGTAGCTCTGAATGAAATTCATACGAAGTATTCATTTCAAACACACTAATTCGTTGTAAATCTTTAATGCATTCATCTTTATACTAATTTCAAATTAGTTAGATCTAAATCGTGGAATTTAAACGGGAACTGTCTAGTTATTAGATAGTGGGATCTGTATGTGTCCGTCCCATTACTTCCTATCTATTACTGAAGAAATTTTATTGAACTGAAATAAGAACGGGTATGCATGTATTACAAGCATTGTATTGTGGATACCAACTGCCCCGACCATTATAAAATTCTGTTTTTTTGTTGTTAATTTTCTTCTTTTACATAGTCATGTTATCGGTAGATAAGATACAGAATGGAAGTTCTGTATATATTCATGAAAAAATTCAGATTATGATAGTCCCACGGGTAAAACTGGAAATTTAATTTATTTCATAGATCTTTAATTTTATCATTTTTAAATCAAGGAATTTCAGCGGTTACTATGCGGGCCATGTTATCGGTAAATAAGATACAGAATGGAAGTTCCGTATACATATAAAAGAAAACCATCAATTTAAAACACAATAATTCGTCGCAAGTCTTTAACACATTCATCATAAGAATAATTTAAAATTAGTCAAATCTAAATCGTGGAATTTCCATGGGAACTGTCTAGTATCATAAATAATAAAATAGGCTTTTGGTCCATAGGATTCTTAAAAAAATAGGTCATCTATTTCTGAATTTAATTGATTTAGGGGATGTCAGTTGTTTTTTTAGCCCCATTTAATTATATTACTTCATTGTATTTGAAATGTAGATGTAAGAGTCCATGTGTTTTCGGGTACCAGTGTACAACAGTCAATGCTGGGGTGCGGGAAACATTTTCTTTATCCCGTATTCGAGTCGTAGAGCATTTTGAAAATGGTGTTGTAATATTTGTGGTTCAAATATTCAACTGTAGTTGTTCATCATATTGGCTGGCAATGTTCAAACATCTTATGAGCATTTGAAAAGTATTGTTCAATAAAATTACTTTTAAATTCTGAAATAACAATCAGTTTCCCGTCCTTACTCGATACATAACGTACCGGAAGCAATTTCTTTCATAAAATTATTGACAATCAATGAAAAATTATCGATTGTCGTTGTACTAGCAATTAGGTTTGGTTTAATTTTCTATACTAAGCACGAAGCTCCACTTGAACTCAACTAAGACCTGATCTTGCTCTGTATGTAAAATAACAGTCAAACATCCGTAGACTTTGATCTTACCCTGTAAATGAAATGCACAGTCAAACATCCGTAGACTTTGATCTTACCCTGTAAATGAAATGCACAGTCAAACATCCGTAGACTTATCTTGAAATGTAAGTGAAATATGCAGTCCAACAACCGTAGACTTTAATCGCTCTAATTCATGTGGAATAACGTCTGCTGATTTTCACAATGAGCTGACTTTACAAAACTATTTGATGACAGCAAAATGCCATTGTAACCACGCGTCTTTCAAATGCCGTATTAAAATAAGTCAATTTTATTAACAATTGCTTAGCGTCAATGTCCTAAATTCCAAGAACCTCTCTTAACCCCGTGTTAAGAACGATGTACATTTCACCTCCTCTACCTAACTTAGAGATGGCAGCTGGGGCCTGTAGCCATGTTGTCAAGAACTCCGTGCCTGTTCATGATGTGTATACACAACTCAGGAATGCTAGTTACGTAGGCTTCACTGCAGTGGTGCATCAACAAGCACACATTTTCCCCCAAAACTAATGCAGTGAAACTAAGCATGAAGAATCGAAGCTCCATTTTTTTCAAGGCCTCTTCAATATATCTATTTTAATCATGTATATTGCTTTTTTTTAATTTAGCTTAATAATTACTCCCAAATGTGCGTGGTATTTTTATGTTACGATTAAAAGAAGTAGTTATATGATGTTCGTAACAAAATAAAGCTTCGTTTCGATATATAATAAGTATAATGACATACTCCCACCGTTATGAGAGCAGGAAAGTCGAATAAAAGACTTCTCAACTAGTCAACTAGGATGCTGTTGTCATGACACGCGTGACATTCAATCGGAGAGCAACCAACATGGAATTAATCAATCGATTTATTAATGGTATTGCATCAGAACGGTAATACAAGCCCTATACTATTATCATTAAATAGCGATACAAGCCCCATACTATTATCATTAAATAGCGATACAAGCCCCATACTATTATCATTAAATAGCGATACAAGCCCCATACTATTATCATTAAATAGCGATACAAGCCCCATACTATTATTATTAAATAGCGATACAAGCCCCATACTATTACCATTAAATAGCGATACAAGCCCCATACTATTATTATTAAATAGCGATACAAGCCCCATACAACTATTGCTGATGAACCATGCGAACTTGAGGTAACAGTTACCATGACAATTTGAGGTAACAGTTACCATGACAACTTGAGGTAACGGTTACCATGCCAACTAGAGGTAACAGTTACCGTAATTTTATAGCCACGGGGAACAGAACAAGAGATTTACTGAACTGATGCAATTCTTGAATATTGAATTTTATTCTTGAATTTAAGGAAGCTACACGATGGAAAAAAGAATGGAGTCAAAGATCATCAAGAAATGCTGTACCCTAAAATGAGTTATTTATATAAAACCCTCAAGTAAAGTTGTACCGTTGAACCATTCGATATAAAAACAAATTTTTCGGTGAATTCAATGAAGTTTGTACAGATAATAGGATATTGTGTTGTGTGAGTCCATTGTGTCGGTCCTCCTACGTTATTGACGATTATGATGTCACCATGGTGTAGCAAATGTGGTGTATTAATACAAGTAACGCAGCATAATAAAAATTCAGTAGTAACGTAATGC
>VCRD01000894.1:0-59496 GCA_006783055.1 Trinorchestia longiramus
AAGAAATCTTGACCCTTTGGTACTGTAGTCTAGCATGCACAGCGTGGAGAGTGAGGGAGGGAGGAGAGGGGGATCAGTGAACTGGAACAAAGGAACATCATTGGCCGGGGGCCGGGCAGCTCTTAAAAAATGCGAAAAATATTCTCAGCTGACAATGGAAAACGAATATTCAGTCAAAAGTGAAGAACACAAAAAGCCTGGAAATGAATTGCTTTGAAAGACTGAAAATTAACTGTCGTGAGAGAAAAGAGAGAGGGAGCGAGAGTGAAAGAGAAATAGAGAGGGACAGAGAGAGTACGAGAAGGGCGTTGGTTGTAGAAGCCAGGCTTGCTGTGTGGTGTCTACCTGTAGTGTTTCCCATCAATATCTGGTGAGTGGTGAGTAGGAAAGTGGTGAGTGATGAGTGGGAAAATGGTGAGTGGGAAAGTGGTAAGTGGTGAGTGGTGAGTGGGAAAGTGGTGAGTGGTGAGTAGTGAGTGGAAAAGTGGTGATTAATGAGTGGGAAAGTGGTGATTGATGAGTGGGAAAGTGGTCAGTGGTGAGTGGGAAGGTGGTGAGTGGGAAAGTGGTGATTGATGAGTGGGAAAATGTTGAGTGGTGAGTGGGAAAGTGGTGAGTGGTGAGTGATGGAGTGGTGAGTAGAGAGTGAAGGAGTGGTGAATATATAATAAAAGAATAAAGAATGTAAAAAGGAATTTAGACGAGTGGAGCAAGGGAGTGGTGAGTGGAGAGTGGGGAAATGGTGCTCTTATCTACATCTAAAAATATGTGATAAGTATTGAGTGGGTGAGTGGTGAGTGTAGAGTGGGGGAGTGGTGTTCTCTATACGCAGAAGAGTGGGAAGAGTAGAGTGGGGAGTTTGGATCCTGCTTAAATGCACTTTTTAAGAATTATCGTACGTCATTAAGTAATTGTATGTGAGGGAGCTATTGTACAACGGTGAATTATTGTACGATAGGCAGTTATAGTATAGCAGTGATTTATTGTACGGCAGGAAGTTATTGTACAACAGTGAATTATTGTACGCAAGGAAGTTAAATGTACAACAGTGAGTTATTGTACGTCAGGAAGTTATTGTACAACAGAGAGTTATTGTACAACAGTGAGTTATTGTACGTCAGGAAGTTATTGTACAACAGAGAGTTATTGTACGTCAGGAAGTTATTGTACAACAGAGAGTTATTGTACAACAGTGAGTTATTGTACGTCAGGAAGTTATTGTACAACAGAGAGTTATTGTACAACAGTGAGTTATTGTACGTCAGGAAGTTATTGTACAACAGAGAGTTATTGTACAACAGTGAGTTATTGTACGGCAGGATGTTATTGTACAACAGAGAGTTATTGTACAACAGTGAGTTATTGTACGTCAGGAAGTTATTGTACAACAGTGAGTTTTTGTACAACAGTGAGTTATTGTACGGCAGGATGTTATTGTACAACAGAGAGTTATTGTACAACAGTGAGTTATTGTACGTCAGGAAGTTATTGTACAACAGAGAGTTATTGTACAACTGTGAGTTATTGTACGGCAGGAAGTTATTGTACAACAGTGAATTATTGTACGTCAGGAAGTTAAATGTACATGGCACGTCAGAGATCAGTTTTCATTTGCATTCTATGAAGTGCAAGCGAGTACAGACTGGAGGCTTGATGCTCTATTCTGTCCTCATGACTGAGTGCTGAGTGAAGGATAACAAAATGCTACTCTCATCATTATATGTGGGTGTGAATAGTCACCATTGAAGAGTAAAGGAGTGAGACCACTAGAGAGTAAAGGAGTGAGACCACTGGAGAGTAAAGGAGTGACACCACTGGAGAGTAAAGGAGTGAGACCACTGGAGAGTAAGGGAGTGAGAGCACTGGAGAGTAAGGGAGTGAGACCACTGGAGAGTAAGGGAGTGAGACCACTGGAGAGTAAAGGAGTGAGAGCACTGGAGAGTAAGGGAGTGAGACCACTGGAGAGTAAAGGAGTGAGACCACTGGAGAGTAAAGGAGTGTACCAGGCAGTGTGGAGGAAATGGAGGGCATAAAAGTAGTTCAGTTTACAGTCGTAGATGGATCAATAATTATGTACTAATTAAAAGGAACGCAGGAGCAATAAAAAAATGCTGATAGCGAAGCACTGAAAAATGTAATGAACGAAATTATTCGAGGGGAGAATTCACTTGCTATACTGGACGGGGGCTGTGATTAAGGGAGTTTGGAAATAAATGAGGCAACAAAGAGATAGTGTGCTCGAAGGGACGGTGTTTTATAATTAAGCTAAGAAAGGTGATGAGAGAATCTTGAATGCAGCAACACAACGCGTGTTATACAGAGAGAACTTCATGACTGTGGTGGTTAGGATTAGTGTTAATGACTGTGGTGCGTAGGATAAGTATTAATGACTGTGGTGCATAGGATTAGTATTAATGACTGTGGTGGATAGGATTAGTAATAATGACTGTGGTGCGTTGGATTAGTATTAATGACTGTGGTGCGTAGGATTAGTATTAATGACTGTGGTGCGTAGGATTAGTATTAATGACTGTGGTGCGTTGGATTAGTATTAATGACTGTGGTGCGTTGGATTAGTATTAATGACTGTGGTGCATAGGATTAGTATTAATGACTGTAGTGCGTAGGATTAGTATTAATGAACCACAGTTCGCTGGTCGTGTGAGGCATATCTGAATGACGGCATTAAATGTCTATACGTTGTTGGAGTCAACTGTAGCAGCCAAGTGAATCCATTAATTTTGTATTTACATGTGTAATGTGTAGAGCTGAACACAGCTACTGCACCGTCACACTGCACCGTCACACTGCACAGCTACTGCACCGTCACACTGCACCGTCACACTGCACCGTCACACTGCACAGCTACTGCACCGTCACACTGCACCGTCACACTGCAGGACGGATAACTATACGTGACGTGGACAGGAATGGACGGCACCAATCGTCCGCAGAAAGACCATCATTTCAATACATACATATCACCATTAATATTTATTTTGACAGTTTTTTCGTAATTTTTATGTTATTTGAGATTTTTGTCATTTATTTTTATTTTTTGTTAATGAGAAATGTATCGGTTGTTTGAGAGATTTGTTAGGTATATCACCTATTGATGGTCCATATAATGAATATTTGTTTCTGCCACGTGTGTGTGCGAACTGTTGCCTGTCATGCATTTCCGTGTACACCTGGTGCATCCGTTGGGTCTTGTTAAGCACCCACCGGCACCCATGAGCTAGCACTCAATAACCAGCACCCAACAACCAGCACCCAACAACCAGCACCCAACAACCAGCACCCAACAACCAGCTCCTAACAGCTAAGAACTCCCCTTAAAATTCCTAACCATCAATTATATTAAAAACCAGGGCCTAATAATCAATAGTCTACCGACCTGGACTCCACTGAGCCACATGCTCCACTAGCCATTAAATTTCAAGAATTTAAAAAACATAGATATTGAAAGCGATGATGTTTATTTTGCAATAATAAATTGGTACTGTGTTTTTATTTCATAGTCATTGAAATCTAACTATTACAAAGCTTGCTTGTTTACTGATAATATTTCTGAATGATATTGATTCAGAACACCGTCACAAAGACCGCCTGTGACATTCGGCACATAAACCTCAAATAAAATCTGAGCTCAAAACCTGCATTATGAAAATGGATACCGAACACAAAGGCCGGAAGGCGCTTTGAATTAGGCTTAAAAAAATAGCTTCTCTGACTAGAGCATTTTATGGGTGCTTTACCTTAGGAAATAGCTTACAAGGCGGCTCAGCGTGAGCTGAACACCTGTGGGAACAGGATTTTTGAGAATTAGATTCTCAAAGTTTATATCATAACTTTTTGTTATTGGAATGCCCTACTTGTATCTGCAGAATGCTTGTAAGGTCATGTACAATAGCATAAAACAATGTATGAAACAGATTAAGACCAAGATGAAATAGTGGATGGAACTAAAAGTATCGAACGGTGAAGTAGAGAAGACAATTATAATGAATCAATACGCAGAATTAAAGAAAAGGATGCTGATTGAAGGAAAAACTGTTGTATGAAAACGTAGGATTACTGAATATAGTGCAAATAGGTTTAAAAAGTGAAGTTTGACAACATAAACATCAGAATGCCTCCTCTCAGGTGTGAGATGATCCTTTGTTGCGCATGTAACACCTTGTGTTGCGCAGGAAATGATTGGTTCAGGCCAGTAAGTCACTACACATTACGCATATTTTAAATATATCCGCGAACTAAGCATCTGCCATAGGCAGTCACTTCAATATGCTGTCAAACATAAGAACTTCAAAAACCAGTTTGATTGTCCAAATTCAATTCGATGTGTTTACTTATTTAAGCCTGGGTTACGACTTCTTAAAACCCGTGTGTTGTAGAGTGAGCGGTCAACATTGCAAGTACAAAATATACTGGGAAATTTAACTCAAGAATCTTGCATCCTCTTTCCTGTTTTGTAGTGACTTTGACAGGAAGCATCATAGCATCTCCAAGCTGTGGCTTACGAAAGAAGCAGATGGTTAAGACGCCCAAAAGAATATATGATTTGCAGCCTTCTATCATTTCTGTAGAAAAGAAATCTTAATACTCATCAGTGCCTAGTCTTTTCGTGGGAGAAGGAGCAAGAGAACTCATAAGCCTCTCTTTTGAAGCCTTGTACTTCTCACACGAAACTGAAGCATGACACTTGTCTCCAATTGCAGAACCAGTAACTTTTGTTGCAGATTACGATTAAGGGTTACTCTTGCTGTGTAATGGTGGTCATTCATTCTCATGCTTTCCGAAAGAAAATGGAAACAAACGTTAGAAGTTCACATAGAGGATTATTAAAATACTACACATATACAAGCCATATACAAGCATGCCCCTGCTTTATTTTCAGAGGACAGCAGAGACTTCATTTGACGAGAAACATCACTGAGAGTTTTTTCAGCATTAATTTTTTTATCCGAGGCTTTGTTGATCAAGAGTAGTTTTAAACAATTTTTGATATGTGTGGCGAGGCTATGAAAACAGAACATTAAATAAAGAGTTTTATTCACAATCACTTAGAAATGACTGTTCAAAAAAGACCTTACTCAAAAATGAAGAGAAATTACAAGGGTAGATGATAAATTTAAACTGATACTTACAAATGCAGGTAGGTGACAGAAGATGTTTCAATTGAAGTTTGACGTAAATATAGTAATGATACTTATGTCACACTTATGTAATTCGCACAGCTTAGAGGAGAGCCTCATGTTAGTCTCAAAAATTCATACCGCCGTTTCATCAGAGCTGGAGAGCCATTGCTTATATAGTTAAATACTGGTAGCAAAGTCCGTAGACTAATAATCTTGCTTCGAAAATTCAAGTTTTGATGGTTTCACGGAGCGATCCTTTCGTGAATGCTAGAGTTACTCAGAAAAATGAAAAATAATCTCCTCTTTCACACGAACAAATTATTCATGGTAGTTTCATTAGACTCTCAGGAATACACGGTAGAGTGGGGTTATTAATTTCATCTGATATGTTGATAGCAGTACAAAGCGATGAGGGGCCAGCTAAGGATACAGGTCCTTAGTGAGGGGCCAGGACCGGACTGCAAAACAACCTCCCCTCACGCTTGTCAGAAACACACTGAAGGATACTTTTTAGTTGTATGCATTTGGAATCGCAATAAATTTCCTCTTCTCTTTTTCTAAGCACCTAAAAAAACCTGATCGAACCATGATATATGACTTTCCTGCCAGTCTGTAGCCCATGATGCATGCTATGGTATTTTATTCACAAGGATAATTTTTATGGAGGTAGTGGAGCTCTGCAGTCTTTGCACAGAGGTGAAATTTGCTAATGACACCAGCCATGCCTTCTGCTCTCTCTCTCTTCCTCTCTCCGTCGTGGTGTGCGTGGGCGAGCAGTGCTGCGGTGAGAGGCATAGCGTGGTGGTGGTGGTGGTGCTGTTGGTGGTGGTGTTGTTGGTGGTGGTGCTGTTGGTGGTGGTGCTGCTGTTGGTGGTGGTGTTGTTGGTGGTGGTGTTGTTGGTGGTGGTGCTGCTGTTGGTGGTGGTGTTGTTGGTGGTGGTGCTGTTGGTGGTGGTGCTGTTGTTGGTGGTGGTGCTGTTGATGACGGTGCTGTTGTTGGTGGTGGTGTGCGTAGTGATGGTAGTGTGGTGTATGGTAATGGTGGTATACTACTACCGGTTGTATGGTGTGATGTAGAAAGTTCACGGTGGTCGACGAAAGATAAAGAATGACGACGTTGCTCTTGAGTGGTGCGGTTGATATCATCATTAAATGCACCACCGTTCACAGCCTCACCACTTCATCACTGTGTTCACGAAAGACATAATCTTCAAAACCAAAAAATACGGATGCATCAGCAGCACCACTTTTCATGTTTCTATCTACAGCAGTACTCTCAACGCTTCCATTAACAGCAGCCGTTTTAAAATGCGGTCTGGATGACAGTTTTCTATGGATGTGTCTTTTACACAGTGAGAGATTTCTCAGATATCTCGCTGCGAGGTCTAACGTTTAATTAAACGAGTTCGTGAATTTTTGAGTGCCAACTGTTCATTTTGTGGAGGTGATTTAGGTTAAAATTGATAGGTAGGTATTTATCCACTGAAATAGTAAGCAAAAACATTTGGAAACAAAACACACGTTATGAAATTTAACGTAACATATGCCTCATGAATAAACACAAGTTGTTCACGCTAAAACATTTATTGGCAATTTTAGATATTTTTCGATGCAGTGTTTCTTGCCTCGCCTGTTTTTCCGTTGCTCTGAAACCAATACGAAGATTCGTGACGCTCAAATTCTCAGACTGCAGAACGAAAATAACCATCGTAGGACTCTTGATTTCTTTGATGCGAGAAGATGGGAAACACAGAACATTCCACTGTATAACAATTCAGAGTTTGTTGCTTGCTTGCTTGGTCCGTCTCTCTGTCACGCTCGTGAGGATTTAGATAGGAGGAAATTCGGTAGGGTATACATACATGTATTGTAAGCATTGTATTGTGGATACCAAAGGCACATCCTTCAATGTGAAGACTCCTTCGCAAAGCCCGCGTCCACTGGCAAATCAAAAGAAAAAATCCGGTAAAAACCACGTAAATTTCCACGTGCGGGTCTACTATTATAGCTATCGTAGGATAAACACAATGATTTTTCAGCATCTCTTGTATGAGATGGAGAGGAACAGAGAAAGTTATTATAGGATAAGGATCGTGAAGTAATTTTTCTCAGTATCTTTGATATGAGATAGTGGAAATAGAGAGCACTCGTATAAAATTTTTCTGTTTTAAGACAAAACTCTCCTTATGGCTTTCCACAGTAGCTGTTTTACTTCATTCTCCCACCAATTTGCACAACAAATACTAAATTTTCTTTTATTTAACACTAAAGCCAAATCATTTTAGGTTTTTCATGGAAGAAAGAAAGTTGTACAGCGAAAGCAAACACATGTAAAAACAAAGTTGATCTTTTTAATTGTTTATTCCCTTTGCTTTTAGCGTGATGAGCCCTGACAGGATTTTGTTGTAAAAATGCAAGAAATCAAGCTGATGTTAGCAGCCTTCGCATACGTGTTTGTTCAGTCGTGACGTCTATTGTGATGCTCAGACAGCGGCTAACCTTGCACGGGAATAAATTAGAGAAAACGCTGAATCATGTTGTCAGTACTGGCCTGTTTCCAGGCATTGAAGTTTTTCAATTAACTTAAGGCAGCTCAGCATGACCCTCAGCAACAGCGTTTCATCATGTCTTGCATCCTTGCCGTCGCAGCAAGCCTGCATCAGTGATGCTAAACATTGCAGTGTTTTGTCACGACAGCCCCACGCTTCATTCCACAGCAGGGCTTTGGTGTCTCCTTCTGGTGTCAAGCATTTTAATGCACTGCATCTGTATATTATCTCATTGCTTATACAACACACGCAACAGTATGTATCTCATTGCTTATACAACACACGCAACAGTATGTATCTCATTGCTTTGTACAACACAAGCAAGAGTATGTATCTCATTGCTTATACAACACATGCAACAGTATGTATCTCATTGCTTATATGTACAACACACGCAAGAGTATGTTTCTCATTGCTTATACAACACAAGCAAGAGTATGTATCTCATTGCTTTTACAACACACGCAAGAGTATGTATCTCATTGCTTGTGCAACACAAGCAAGAGTATGTATCTCATTGATTATACAACACAAGCAAGAGTATGTATCTCATTGCTTATGCAACACAAGCAAGAGTATGCATCTCATTGATTATACAACACAAGCAAGAGTATGTATCTCATTGATTATACAACACAAGCAAGAGTTGTATCTCATTGATTATATAACATGAGTAAATGAATGTATCTCATTGATTATACATATAACATGAGGAAAAGTATGTATCTCATTCATTATACATACAACATGAGCAAAAGTATGTATCTTATTCATTATATAACAGGAGCAAAAGTATGTATCTCATTGATTATACATATAACATGAGCAAAAGTATGTATCTCATTCATTATACATATAACATGAGCAAAAGTATGTATCTTATTTATTATATAACAGGAGCAAAAGTATGTACATCATCACATTCGTGTAACAGTTATGGTGTCCTCACTTTGATGAAAGCTCAAATGTCTATTCCATAAAAAAGGACGAACCCCAAAAGGACAACTTTCTATTATCGTATGCAAACATGCATTCAGGTACAACTTTAAGAACCTTTGGGTAGTCATAATGCTAGAACTATATATATACTATATATATATAAGTATATATTCCCATTACCGATGTTCAAGTGTTTTTACCTCGTAAAAATGAAGAGGAATAGAGACTCCATACTTGTGTTTAGAGACGAAGGATGTTTTTCTCATGGCAGAGCTCGTAATTGCGTCGCAATCCAGGGAAGTATTGGGAATCCAGTGAAGTATTGGGAATCCAGTGAAGTATTGGGAATCCAGTGAAGTATTGGGAATCCAGTGAAGTATTGGGAATCCAGTGAAGTATTGGGAATCCAGTGAAATATTGGGAATCCAGTGAAGTATTGGGAATCCAGTGAAGTATTGGGAGTCCAGTGAAGTATTGGGAATCCAGTGAAGTATTGGGAATCCAGTGAAGTATTGGGAATCTAGGGAAGGATCGGGAATCCAGTGAAGTATTGGGAATCCAGTGAAGTATTGGAAGCCCAGGGAAGGATCGGGAATCCAGTGAAGTATTGGGAATCCAGTGAAGTATTGGAAGCCCAGGGAAGGATCGGGAATCAGGCCGCAATTACCGCTGTGACTCAAAAGGCTTTGCTTCATAAAATTTTTAATGTCTCTTGACTTGTATATAAGGCCTCGTGAAGTATTTTTGATTTGTGTTTGAGGCCACCTGAAGTATTTTTCTCTTTCTTTTTTGATGGAAACATCAAGATGCAACATTAAGAAGTTTTGAATGGAAACAATCATCCAAAACGAATTTTACAAATTTCATAAAAAAATGGGCAAAAATTTTATTTTTCACAGCATCAACTACTGAGTCATGAGAACACTTGATGCGTCGAAAGACTTTAATATTTTTCTTTACTGGTAGTTAAATTCTGCTGTTTGTGCCTCTAAGTGTTAACTTTTCAAATTTCTTGTGTTAAAATACAACGGGAAATTCCTTTAATAGTGAAACATACAAAAACATGGCTTGCAACACGGCTTTAGAGGAGGTCATACTTAAAGGTAGTACCGAATATCTCCTACTAGGTGACTCGTCAGCTAGCAAGCGTGTATTTTTTGCTTCACAATCTGTACGTGAACTGCAGTGCGAAAGATTATCCAGGTTTCTAAAAAAATAAGTGTGTATCAGCAATTTATCAATAGAGGAAGAGGTTGGAATCACAGGAGCTTTAAATTTTGAGAAACTACTAAAAGTATTGAACATTGGTGGGTGTTTTAACATCGTTAACTGTACTCTGGAGACGCAGATCTCAGCACATGTAATAAAATACATTGCTGATATGTAAAATAAAATGTTAATAGGAAACATTGTTGATATACAAAAGACGCAGCCAATACGATAATACATAGAACACGTTGTCAACACTTGGACGTGGAATACATTGTTCAGGCACAGAACACATGTATTAGCTTCGTGTACTTAACGAAAAATCTTCTGGAATTACTCCTAATACAACAAAACGAAGTCTAATTCGTAAAGGTTTTAACCTCCTCTGATATTAGGAACCATTTTCTGAACTCAAATGCATTTTACATCACGACACACGGGTAAGAAGATAAAGCAGTAAGTACTCACGTACGTTGAGACATTGATGGTTCGATTGCAAATGGGTCCCTAATTTCAGCTCCGGTGATTGCTAGAGTGTGGGACAAAAATGAACGTAAAAGGGTGTCCGACCACTCAGTCTCACCGCATTTGAAGTGAATAACAAGAGCTGCGTTGGTAGAACCCAATCTCTCAATTACTGAAGTCCATGTCGATTGGACCACTTGGAGTACTCTACCTCACTAACTTCAGAGGTCGGAATGTTGAATTACATTTCCCATTATCAACTGAATAATCAAAGTTTAAGCGCACACTAAAAATGTAAATTTCCCTTCAGAATTTTAGCGGGAATAAGCTCGAATGCTCTTTAATAATCTCAAATTAAAGTGAAGTGGATTGACTACTTATCAGAAACTGCTAGTGCACTAATGGAGTTAGAGTGCCAGTTAATGCTTTAAAACAACAAAAAATGTACTTTTCGTTCGCTCACAAGGAAATTAAAACTCCGGCATCAGTCTGTGTCCTCCACTACCAGGAGTGGTTGGGAGCGTCGAGCTAGGAGTCTTTCGCTCGAGAGTCCTGGATAAAATTGACATTTTCTAGAATAGTCGATGTTCAGTTTAATACTCTAATTGAAATACATATTGAAAGTCAGTGAGATTGGAGTTCTGAAAAAAGCTCTTCAAAGAATAAAAATATTCTTAATGATATACATTGATCAACATGGTTTGAAATTCTGATTCAATCAGGGAATTGTGATTTAACTACTAAATGAATAAGCTTGAACTCATCGAAGCGTGTCGTTGTGTATTAAATTTCATATCCTTTGCTAACAGCAAAGTAAAAATGAACGCAGATTTTCTCAATACAGTGTAGAGTAATTGAGTAATTGAGTAATAAAGTGAGTCTGTTTAGAGCTCTAAAGCAAAGACTGTCAACAAGTATTTCATGTAATTGGAAACTGTTAAGTGCGACTCTCTCCTCAAGTGGTGACTGTAATGAAATATTAGTTGCGTAAAGGAAAATATTTCTGAGATCAAATAATCGGTATGATGTAATTTTCAGCTTTACTGCTTCAACTAATGAATAAATAGTTTGTGATGAATAAATATAATTAAATCCTTACGGATGTTCGCGCAAACCCGTCAGCTGCGTGATCAATACAAAATTAAAGAATTCGAGTGCATTTACATACGTAATCGATCATGTATCTCCATCTCTTTTTATCTGTGCGTGTCCGTCCCATTACTTCCCATCTATTACTGAAGAAAAATTATTGAACTGGAATCAGAACGGGTATGCATGTATGATATTATAAGCATTGTATTGTTTATACCAAAGGCTCCGGATCCCTATGAAATACTCCATTTTTTCTGCTATTAGTTGTTTCTCTTATACGGCCATGTTATCGGTATATACGGTACAGAATAGAAGTTCTGTATATATTGATGAAAATCTCCAGATTGTGATAATACCACGAGTACAACTGAAAATGGTATTTTATTTCATAGATCCTTAACTTGATCACTTTTAAGCCAAGGAATTTCAACGGGGACTATCTGGACCATGTTATCGGTAGATAAAATACAGAATGGTTGTTTTGTATATAATAATAGTATTAATTTAAAACACAATAATTCGTCGTAAATCTTTAATGTATTCATCTTTATAATAATTTCATATTTTTGCACTCTCATTTACATTTTTTGCCCGAAAACTTGGGTGATGTCAGTGAGGATCATGGTGAGAGATTTCATCAAGACATCGCAACAATGGAAAGAAGATACTAAGGACGATGGGATACTGTAATGATAGGAGATTATGTATGGTCTCTAGTCAGAGTAATATGAAGGGATACATCCCAGAAGATCTCGGTCACCAAATCACTTTTAATTTTAAGAAAAGAGTTACGAAGACTTTTACAGTGGAAAGTTTTGTTGTTTTTATTCTAACTAACATTAACCTTCCTAAATCACTTTCAATGCATAAAAATGTACAAAATTTTGTGTAATTATCATTACAGTACTATGACAGATTGAACCGACAAAGCGTTGTGGAGAAAAGTTACATATATAACGAGAAAATATAAATTACGAATAAATAAATAATTATCGATGTTACGTGAAAACGTATATGACTTTTGAATTTAATTGTAAAGAGTGAACATATGAACAATAAAAAATACCAACAAACAAATTGTGTGTTAGATGATATGCGATGCTGAGCGTGAAGGTTAGAATCCAGGAAAATAGTATTGCTTTTTTGGACGATTAGATTCAACGATGTGAAAACAATTTGTAAATGTAATACAATATTCAACGCATGTTGGTCAATGTACCCTATATCAAGCCCTGCAATTCTTTCAAGCGTTGAAGAAACGTAAATCTCATATTTTTTGTATATTTTCTTAGAGAGAGAAAGAATCGAGAGTAAGAATCGGGAACCAAACTATCAGCCAATTTCGATGTCAAAGCCTATACGTCTTTCAAAAAAAAAATTAAAGGACTTCATTCCGAAACGATGAGGAAAATACAGTACAATGGAAAGAAATGAAATGTATGTTTTTATTTTTTCGAGCAGTTTACAGGTCGCACCTTCAGCGTTAGCAAACACACGAGTTATCACTTTTTCTGTGTGAGGTCGTGTGGAAGTGCCACAGAGAACTCGCAGTTCACCAGTCAGTACGAGCTCACTAAGAGCACCTTGTCCCTTCTCTCCCTCCGAGATGACAATGGAAGAGGTCATCTTGCTACTGGTGCTGCACTGCTGCATGAGAGGTGAAAATGTTAAGTGAATTCATTGTGTGTGAGTGAATGTTAAGTGAATTCATTGTCTGAAACTTGTGTAGTGCTTCAGTATACTGTATTCGAGTTCTGAGCCGTTAGCAATTTTTAATGTGACCATGATTTTAACAATAGTAATTATTAATACTAGTCCAGTAATTTACGTTGGTATCGTTGGTACTACTAGTATTGTTATTATTAGTGCTATTAGACTGATAAATGAAAAATAAATTGCAGAAAGCTCTAAATTTAATCAGGTATAAAGTGAAACTCTACGAATCATTAACCTCGATATCACAATATAAGGATTGATACCGTGGGAACGGATGCGAATAATTTGAGGATTTTTTATTTGATCGTAGTTAGATAGTGAGGTGAGCTGGGCAAATTCAGATGCATCTTCCACTGTCACTCGAATTCCTCAAATGCAAGATTTACGTCACGCTTGTATCAAATGTACGTATAAAATTCCATTGTTTCACTTGAAAATTTATAATATTATCTGAAAATGATATTGATACTGTTTTTAGTGTGAAGTGTACGTAAACCCGTGCTTACTGGTTTATTTTCCCTTTAATTGAGGATGCAATAACTATATTTTTAGTTCTATGCTCACTGCCTTTGAATTTCAAGTGAAAAAGCATTTGAAGTATGTTCAAACTGGATGAACTTTACGTTGAGCGATACTTCTTTGGTGAAAACTCATTTACAAAGAACAAATTTTTGACATATTTATTCAATACTGCCCTAAATTAATTAAACTTTGAGCAAGCAACTAAGTCCCACAAACATTTACAAAAAATTGTTTCACTACTCAGCCCTTTCGGCCTCATCATATGTGAACACAAGTATAAGCTCAAAGTTAGATAAGTTATGTAGAAGTTCTTAAATGGTGCCCATATTTATTTCTGAAATTCACAATCTATTTTGAATACATGGTGAAATTTCTCCATTTTCAAAGAGCAATACAAAGAACTCGTCAAGTCGGGTTCTGTTTTATGTTCATTTTGTTCGTATTTTTCATATGAAGTATTCATGTCAAATTAATCATAGATTGTTTATTCATTATATTAATCATTGATTGTCTATTCATTATATTAGTCATAGATTGTCCATTCATGAAATTAGTCATAGATTTTCCATTCATGAAATTCGTCATAGATTTTCCATTCATAAAATTAGTCTCATACAGGACAGCTGGCTTTGACTCTTTGTCGCCTGACAGTATCTCTCTATACTGCTAGGAGCTGTCTTGTGTACAACAAGTGTAACGTTAATTTTACGTGCTCTGTAACACTGCGGTAACGAGAAAAAAACATCAATAGACAACGGGTTAGGGACCAATTTGATTTATTTATCATGAAGCGTTCTTCAAATTTGAAGATCATATTGGCACGCAGGATGCAGTATGGGGCAGTCCTTCGAGAAGGCGTCCGGTAGCACCTGTGAGCACACATTGGCCGTCCTCGACTCCGCCGTCCTGCCGGAGTCTGCCTCTACTGTCGGAGGCGGATACAATGCTTCCAACGGGCACATCTCTGTTCGTGCTGCTAGTTCTAAGTCAATTAACTATAATTATTAATATTCCACTCCGGTTATAATGATTCAGGTATTGCACGATATTCTTCCTACTCATTCATCGTGGGAGTGCACTTGTTTTCGATGATTTTGAGTGCAAATTTCGAGTCTTAACGTGAGAGATTAAACAGTTACCATCGTCAAATGAGCTGGTTTTAAATAAAGTTGTTGGAGATAAGAATTGATTTCTTAACATAAATGGTGTATAAGTATCTTAGCTCGCACGATGTACATTCACAGGCTATCAACAACGCTTTGTGCGTACCGGAGACACAGCATTGCTGTAGAAATAACGATCCCCTTTTGCACGTTTTATAAATGCTTTAATGTTTACCTTAGTCTGTGATTATTCAACACGTTATAACACACGTGTTTTTCACACATATTAATTAGAATTACTCACAGATTTAGTCCTCCAAGACGCCATGGGCCGCAAGTTATACGTTAGTCGCTTCGCTGTGATCCCTCAAAATGCCACCACCGAAGTGTCCCTATTAATTTCTTCTGCTTACCATTGTATTTATCGTGATAAACACTTCAAAATAAAAGAATATTTTCTTGCATTGATAAGTTTAAGCAATGAAATTGCGCTTATACAGTATCAATTATTGAAGTTATGACATGCAAATAACTTTTTTAGAGATGAAGAAGACGGATAAATAAGAACCCTGATCCACTTATTCCACCCCAAGTCCTATAGCGATAATAAAATCGTATTCTTTTGTTTGTGTTTGAGCACGCAAGGCACCCGACGCATTTGGGTGAGTCCGTCAAGAATTGAATAGTGCTCATTGTATTAATTCACCACAAAGTATTCCGTGGAATTATTTTTTCAAATCTCTCCCTTTTAGAGCGCATAAAAATCAGGTACATCACCTACTCATAGAGTAAATTAGCCCCACGTGAATAGCTACTATTGACCAATTATATGACCATATATAACTCTGAAGAATTTTTAAAGAGATTTTTATAGTCATAAATAGTGATGACTGGTCACCGAACAGTCTTACATATTTACTTTTTGTGTGTTACTAGAGGGGTAAAATAGCGTCCACGACTTCATGATGATAGGTAGTCTTGTGGAAGCACCTTTTACCTCCACTAAAATCTTCAAATAAGTTTTATACCGACAAAATATTTCCCATTATGTATGGGAAATAAAATGGGACTCAAAACATGTTCAATTATTCCATTAATCATAATGAAAACCCTAAGATTCTATAGGAAATTGAATCAAAAGACTGTAGTGTAGGAAACATGCTGACTAATCGTTAAAAGCAGGATGACTAATTGCTCATGAAGTTGAGGAATTTTTGACCCGAGTTGTATACATCCCGCCCTTGAGCTCCTTACCCTGCAGAGCGACGCAGGTGCCGTGTCTGTGACGTGTCCTAACGGCACCGTCGTCTGGAGCTCTGAGGGTGTGCCACAGGCAACCGTTCAGCTGCAGTGCAACGCTGACGGAGTGCTGTATCATGGAGACGGTCAGGTGTTGGATGAGCTACTGGGATGTACTGCAGGTCAGTACGTATGTTTGGTTGAGTGATGTGCTACTGGGATGTACTGCAGGTCAGTACGCATGTTTGGTTGAGTGATGTGCTGCTGGGATGTACTGCAGGTCAGTACGCATGTTTGGTTGAGTGATGTGCTACTGGGATGTACTGCAGGTCAGTAATCTTGGTCAGGTCTTGGATTTGTTGATATGGTGTGAGGAAGGTCATGTACTAACGCATGAAATAAGTTCTACAAACAACATGATCACTTTAGAAACCTGGGGAAACAGGAAATAATTTTTCATATATTGGTGATGAGTTCAATAGTAAAGCGTGTTTCTGTTTTTCATCTCCAGGTATGTTTAACATACCATTTGATAGTGTGTCAGTGATGTGGGAAAAGCTTCTCTATTTGGAGGGAGGAAAGTCATGATACTTTTCTTTATTTTTCTTGTTTAAATAAGCTTAACTCAAATAGATTCAGAGTCGATGTTCCCCGCGTGTGCCTGACCCACCCTCTATTTATTGACCCTCTTTATGTCAATCATCAACTTTTCAGGAACTGAAGCTGGTGTTATAGCCAGTATTAAATTCGTAGTTGCTCGGATCAAATCTACTTTCACAAAGACGCGACATGACCAAAAAAATGTTCTGAAATTGAAAATTTTACTGTTTTTTGTACATGTCAATGCATTCAATTTTTTAGTGAAGCCGTGACTGTTTTTTCAGAGTCAGTCTCAAAGTCTTCAAAGTCTTTTGCGCCTTGCATGGAGGAAAAATTGAATCTTCGTTATACAGGGTGCGGCAACATAACTTCCTTTTCTCATATTCTTTTGAAAGGCAAAAAAGTAAGTTATGTTGCTGCACCCTGTAGTTGACATCTGACCAGCAACGTATGATATTGTTATCCATATTTTCTTTTTAAGCACGAGAATTTTCATTTCTGTTTATTCGACCCTTCTTCAAAATTTCGCTAAAAATAGACGTTCAAATTCACTTCTCGTTTCTTCATTTATTCTCCGGTAGAAAATAATTGATAAGTTTGCCATTATACGTGTGCAGTGTCGATGTGTGTGCAATACTTCAATGAGGATGATCCTCTGAAGTACAAGTGGAGCCACAACATGTCCTATTACAAGAAGATCACAGTTGGTGACGTCACACGGACTATCATGGCGGTAAGTCATAGAGGCTTCAGGGACAATCTTGCAACGTCAACACACTCCAAAACGCAAATTGAGGGCATGTGTTTCGTGTTTTGAACCTAAAATCATCCAAGAAATTATGAAATATTCATTTTGTTGTCCTAGAGTTGATGATACTGCATTTACGTCTGTAACTCATGCATGAAAATAGGGAACAGTTAGCATAATATGCTTTATTTGTTTAAATGTATTATTACTGGCTGAAGTAATGATTCATATCCGGTTGGGTTACCTTCGCAGTCAAAATATTACATTATATTCGTAGCTCTAGGAGATAACAGAATTAAATGCTTCGTAGAGAGAAGATTCTCTAAATAACGTCTGCTGGTTAGGAAATACTGCATGCATTTGGAATGTTATTTTAGGAATTGCCGTTACATAATTGCTTAGCAAATAGAATCGCTCTGGACGACCGAGATAATGAAGCAAACTGTTCTGAGATGTTGAAGTTGGATATCATTGAAATGATTCAGAAATTGCGTCTTTACTTCATTCTTTATTGTAAAAGCCTTATTTGTGTTTTCAGCAGGTCTGCCTTAAATTAGTCCACAAGCAGTTGGAGTTGGAAAAATGGAACTGGCGATTTTTGTGAGCTTAGGAGAGTTTGTGCTACGTTCTCTGACTAGTTTCAAAATTTTCAGCCAAACAAAGGCCACCATCTCACAGATTTATCTTTTCGACATTACCTTGAGAATAGTCAACACTTTCAAATGCATTTCTGCTAACTGTGATCGTAACGCACAACAAAGTAATTCTAAATGCACAGGTCGATTGAAAAGTGACGCACACAAATATGTACATACTTCATTTTGAAGTCATCCCTGACGAGTTTTTAAACGCCTAAACGAGAGTATTAAAGCGTAAGAAAATTAGTCCATTTAACATAAAAAACGATCAGTCGTCACAGTCGATCGGAACTGAACTCCCCATGGGATAGACACATTTTTTGTGTCTATCAATTATCAATGAGTAAACAGACATCAGTCGTATTATGCCAATTAAAGTTATAGATACCAAGAAGTAGCAAAATCTATGTTTCAGTATATGCGGGTATTTTAAGGAAAAGTTATTGTATGGGTATGTGGTAACTGAATTATAAGTGTGTTCTTCAGGCGCCACTGTCCGAACTGTTTATCGTGACATGTGAGGCCTCAGACCAGCTTCTCTGGACAAGCTCGCCACCCAGCACTTCTAAGTCGATAAGGTGCACCGGAGACTCCGAGGTGCCGCACTTTGACCGAGGACACAAAAACTTGCCTCGATGCTACCCACGTACGTCAGTGCGCAAACAGGCTAGAAAGTTGAGTGACTGGTGAATTGTCTGCACAGGGAGGAACAGTCCGCTTTTTTCTCCTCTGAAACTCAAAAGAAAGTGACCGTTGAGTCGCATTGTATTGAGCTTAAATGACTAAAATCCAATGAGGTGTGGTCGTCAAATTTTCAACTACCGTTTAGGTTACATGAAGTTACAACTTACCAAGAACGAAGTACCTGATGAAAATGGCTTGAATTTTTATTGATTGGATGGCTGAGTTAATTCAATTTTTCAACAGACAGTCCTATTCCAGATTCATTCGAATGTCCCACACGAGGGTATCAGAAGAGTCAGAGGAGGTATGTATGTGTATGTAATCCGACACCCTATGTCAGTGACGTGTAAAGAACTACAGTAATTGTCCTGTTAGCTTGGATGTATGATATTATATGAAAAAACATTTTAACTGTTACATCGCATACTTATGAGTTAATTTATAATTTGCTGCAAAGACATATATGTAGGGATAAAAAGTTAAAGCTAGTCTTAAATTCACTTTAACTCCATGTATTAAACGTACAAACGTTTGTCCGACGAAAGTTTATAGTAGAAGAAATAACGCAGACAGGACTGTTTGATGACACATGAAAAAAGTTCAACAACACTTATAGATTCAAATCAGCACTGAGAACTGAGCAGAAAATTTCTCAGAAAATACAAAAAAAAATAACAAGGAACAATCGTCCAAGTTCAGGTACGCTAATGACAGGACTGACTCAAGGCTTCTTTGACGAAGTTTAATCCTTGCTAGAAGGAGATAATTTGAAATCAAGATTCATCGAAATTATTTATCAATCATTGAAAAAATCATTGTAAGAAAAACCATTAAAAGATATCTCCACCTCAATTCATTTAAATAAATATATTAATATCAGCGAGATGGTGCACATTCGCTCACCTTAAAGAAAAACATCAACTTGTTAACTGCTTGCTGTCTGAGGAACTTAATTTTGCACGATAGTAAATTTTCTTGGCCAGCCAAATCACCCAACTGTTTTCCGCTTGCTTCTTCCTTAGGGATTACGTGGAAGAAGAAGTGCTTAGGAGAAAACCTGTATCTCTAAATGCACTGTAGCAAGACGTGTATCTAGCCATATCTTCTTTTAACCCTGAAATGCAGCGGAGGTCTTACACAATTTCGGCAGTCTAGTTGAACAATGCGTTGACTGAAAAGGAGGATAGTTTGAGAAAGAAGTGTACAAGCTAATAAAGCTTAGGATCAAGTTTTTAAGAATCATTTCCGTTTCATCACTGTATCGGGGATAAAAAACTCTTTAGCAACTTTAACACGTTGACTCCGAAGTGGTACGTATGTGTACCACTTAGGTTAGGTTCTGTAATTTTTTCAGATCCTTCTAGTGACTATGCGTACAAAGTGAAGTTTTACACCAATCAGGCAATCGGAGGTAACGTGTTAAAGGAAGTCATTTATAATTTACTTGCCTTCTATATATGAGATATAAATTTACAACTAATTTTACAACAAACGGCTCGTTCCTATTGCCTTATTCTATTCTAAATTCACCCTTGAAAAGGTTTTTAGCTTTGTAATTAATTTTTATTTACAACTAAGGAAATAATTTATACGTATCATATTATCATTGCTATTTTTGCTTAAAGAAAATATTTTTTCATTCTAGCTTTCGATGGACATTTTAATGGTAAGTATAATTATTTTTATTTACCTTAATTTAATCCTTGTTAGTTTACACGTCAAATCTGTCGTTGAAGACCAAACGTAGAATACAACGACACTTAGGGATTTTTAACTTGCTGCACTTGTTTCAATAATTTGGCAGTCAGATTGAGCGTTTCTGCTGTGTATTCCATGTCATTCACAAATTTAAGAAACAGGTTTTGAATCTTGCTGCAGTGACACATACTTGGATGTAGGAATCGTGCAGGGATACGTGTTCGGCTCATGGTCGTCAGTCTCATTCCAGGAGATGAGCAAGTGATTTAATACCAACTCGTAAAGTGTACAAGTATTTTCTCTGTAGATTTAGTATATTCCAAGCTCAGGAGTTAACAAACGTTTGTACATCATGAGTGCCTTCCTGCAACATCACGCTCGTCTACGATGCATGGACGGTGGTTGTCACGCCGGACCATAACCAGCCACCAGGTTTCACTCAAGTTGTCGACGTCGCGGACGAACACGCTTTCAGTGTGAGTAACCAGCAACCTGCCATGTTTATAATTGAAAGGACCCGAGAACATTCTGGATTTCACCGTTGGTTGAAAAATACTCAACTTTCTATTTCTCATTCCAAGCTGGAATAGTAGTTTAAAAGAGATTAACGCCAAATCTGGATTATGAGATTCATTATGGTATTTTTCCACACATTGTTCGCATATTACATCGTATTAATTGAGAGAAAAATTCTGGTGCACGCTTCTCTGTTATGAGTATCGAAGATGAACTGCGGGGTCTGGAGTAGCGTTTTGAAACAGCGTTAAGTTTCAGTGTCAAATCCTTGGAGTTAACCATTGATTTGCTCGCTTGTCTAACACGACACTCCAGGCCTGTGAGCGATTTTACTCGGAACAAAATATACTATGCGAGTTTGAAGTCAAGTACATGTCTTATGAAATCTCATCTTGGTGACTCTCCCCGATGCAGATTTCATTCATCATTCAACTTTTGAAAAGAGAGATGGTTTGTGTATTTGAAACCAGCAAAAATTATGAACAGTGTGGTGGTAGTTCAATTAACAATATGATTTTTTTTCAATGCATCAGATGAAAACTGCACGTTTATGTTCTGAAGTGTTTGATAAAACTTCCAATTTAAATCATAGATTTTTTCACATAATACACTGCTGGTCAAAATGATAAGACCATACCTGATTTCGGCGTTTTGAGTACATGCATTTACTTTGGGGAAAAAATTCATTTTAACACATATCAAAGGTGAGTGTAAAAAAGATTTTAATAGAAAAGATTTTCAGAAAATATTGTATCCAATATTTTATTCGCCAGGAAATGAAAAGCATCTCATTATGCCCGGTCATAAATATAAGACCGAAATTGAAATACGGTTTTCTTTGTTAAAATGTAAACAAATCAGACATTTGCACGAAAGAGCTGATATGATGATGTGCGTGGCTAATTACTAACACTTTCGATTAATTTCTATATGGCTAGAGGACAAGTTTCAAAAGATTATGAGCGGGGTAGAATTGTGGAACTCGAAAAACGGGGCATGTCACATAGAGCAATTGCAAGTGAACTAAGTAAAAGTAAAATTATCGTCGCAAACTTCTTGAAAAATCCTATTGAATATGGAACGAAAAAATTCACCGGTTGCCCCAAGAAAATCACTCCTGCTCTTGATAGACGAATAAGAAGGGAGGTTAAGAAGAACACAAACACAACTTCAAGGCAAATAAAGGCCAAACTGATGCAGACTGTAGTTCTCGTACAATTCGGCGACATTTAAATAATAAGGGTTTCAATAAATTAAAACGATTGCAAAAGCCCCGTCTTCTTCTTCGCCTCAAAGCCTCCCGCATGCAATTTGCTGGAAAGTACCAAACATGGGATATAGAAAAATGAAAGAAAGTTGTGTTTTCTGACGAGAAGAAGTTTAACCTCGATGGGTCTGATGGGTTTCAGCACTACTGGCGTGGCAAATCTGTTCCAAATAAAACATCCAACAAGGCATAGCGAAGGAGGATCATTGATGGTGTGGGTAGCTTTCTGTTTCAATGGGACGCTTGAGTTACATCTTGTGGAAGGTCGCCAAACATCTGCCAGATACGTCACCATGCTTGAACGTGCTTCCATCTTCACTGAGTGCCCTAGGATGTATGGAGAAAACTGGATTTTCCAAAAGACAATGCAGCAATCCACAACGTTCAACATAGGAAACAGTTCTTTGATGTCAATAATATCCAACTCTTGAACCATCCACCTTGTTCTTCAGATCTCAACCCGATCGAAAATATTTGGGGATGGATGGCCAAAGAAGTTTATAAAGATGGATTACAATTTGAGACAAATAGGGTCTTCGTAAGGCTGTGTTCGATACTTGGGGCAAAGTCTTAGTGGACCTCGTACAAAATCTTGTAACCAACATGCCCAAGCAAATTTTTCAAGTAATCAATAATAATGGAGGATACACTAGTCATTAAAATGTTTTTGTAACGTTCTATGTGAATATATTGATAAATTTATTGTTTGATCTTATAATTTTGACCAGCTGTATTTAGTTAAAGCTTCATTTGTTCTTTTTTCGTGATAAAATGTTGAGAGATCTACTTGTTTGCTTATTCATTATTCATCTAACCTATATTAGAACTGTGCACAACAATTTTATTTCAAATTGTTCAAATTATGATTCAAATTTTGGTACTTCATAACTGGTCTTATCGTTTTGACCAGCAGTGTAGCTCGAAAAATATTCAATTATTGTTATTTTGGATGTGAAAACTAGTTTAATATTCATAGGCCTATTTTCAATTGAATGAATATATTTACCGAAATAAATGAAATTTCCAGCTGGGTCGAAAATTTAATAATGTCTGTGTAATGTGTTGTTTATGCTATTTGAAAAAGAATAGAACAAAGCAATATAAACCAGCAGTTTGGCTCATTCTTGGGTTGAAACCCAAGTCTCATGCCGTCTTAGGTAAAGGCATCAATCATGCATGTACATCTTAATCCTGTGAGTCAATTCAGTCACGTACACGCACTTCACTCACGCACAAGCATTTCAGTCACGTGCATTAATCTCAATCATTCACAGGCCCTGAGAGCTAGGCACATAAAATCAGTACGTTATAATACTGGGGGGTTCGTAATTCAATATTTGTTGAGACGATTTTCGAATGCATTCAAGTGTCATCAGAAACGATGTTTTCGGGTCGCTGGTTCCAAGTTGCGGATAATTTATTTCTAAGGTTTATGTCAACAGTTTTATATAAAAGTATTGAGTATGTAAAAGGTAGATATGATTGGTATGCACCCATGCCATCACTTACCCATATTTATAAAAAAGATTAACTTCTTTTTCCCTAGAGAAATCAAACCCCGATTCAACAACTAATGAAAGGAGCCGCACTACGCTACATCCTTTACACACTTCTTTTACCTATAACTCTCACTCTAATTGAACATTTATTTTAGAATCAAAAATTTCCAGTGAGCCTTAGCGTTCTGAGGTAAAAAGACTGGAACTTCCTCCAGATCGCAGGCTCGGGGAAGGTGGAGGTGAGGTGCACTGAAGGATTGGACCTTCTCCAGTTGTTCGGGCCGTCAGGGACGGTGCTCAGTGAGCTGACCTTTGTGCCCGGATTTCTCCTTGCATGCAAAGAAGGCAGCAGCACAGTGGATGAGAAAACTTGGACTCTTCAGTACCGACCAATCAAGAGGGGATCTAATTTTTACCTCAACCCGAATGAAAAATTCAACCTTCTATGCTCGTCAACTGGTGAATATATTCTTGTTATAATGGAGAAATATAGATTTAAGTTCAACTTCATGGTAATTTTTTATTGTGTACTTTGAGTGGTCAGACTAATTAGTCGTTCACAGCTAGGGTCTGTACCTTCTGCATGCTTTTTTGCCAAGAGGTACAAGTCTTTGAGTTCAGCGGGCAAGAAAAATTTCACTGGGAAAATAAACATTACTTGCAGTTCCTAATTGTAAATGAACAAATTCAAATGCCATAGAACATCGCAGTATGCCCTAATCACCATTCAAGCAAATTATTCTTTCTCGATGCAGTCAATGTTGGGTCTTGATATTCGTGTAAACCCTAGGGTTCTTAAACATTGCTGAAATTCAGTAAGTGATAAAATAATAGTGGTATTTTCCTCCTGATAATGTGCAGTAAATACACATAATGGCATATTTCGCTTCAATTTTCGATAAAAATGCATGTATTGATATTTCTCACCTTCATCAGATAAAACAAATACCTATAATGGTGTCTCCCATCCTGATCATAGAAGCAAATGCCTATAATGGTATTTTCTGGCTTGATTATGAATAATAAATCCTCATCATTTCATATCAGTCAAGAGGAATATTCCGAGTGTGTATGTTAGTCGAGTGTGTATCCACAAACGCGTACAACTCCTTCCCCGTGTCAGTAGAAAGTTTAATGTTGGGGAAAAGATCACGTAGTTGAAGAGATACATTCCCTGACCTTTATAAACTTTCGTTGGCTCAGATACAACTTTACATCTGTTTTCATAACGGCTAAAACTTTTGGTACCTCAAGTAGGAGACTGTTGCACTAATAGCTTGTAGTTTACGAGGCCGTGATGAACGCTGATGTATTTACCTTTAATTTTCGACCATTTCTACATACTTGAAATTGTATTCTATTAATTTTCAGTTACAACGACAACGGCACTTCAAAGCACAACCACCTCAATGATATCCACAACGGAAACGTCCACTACTGTGCCACCTACCACAACTACAAAGGAAGTTTCCACAACTAAGCCACCTATCACAACTACAACGAAAACATCCACTACTTTACCACTTACAACAATCATAACTAAAGAGGCAGTAAGCACGAGCACAACACTTTCGACAATAAACCATTCTGGAACTGCAACCACTGAAGTCATGTCGACTGCTGACACATATACAACAACTTCACCTAACACAATCCGGACAACCTCAACCGACGAAACAATGCCAACTACTTCAATGGAAACGACGCCAAAAAATCCAACACCAACGAGTGAGAGTCCAACATCAACAGAGGCGGGTGATGCCTCAGGGACCAACCTCTGTGAGTACACAACCTCAGTGGTATCTTGTCTATGTTGCAGGTTACCCAGTGTAATAAGTTGAGTACCACGTTAAAGTGAAATTTCGCTCAAAAATCAACTTTCAGGTTCGTAAGATGCTCGATATACTGCAAAGTGAGGTTATTGTTAAAATTTTCCTAATTTGGTGTTTCCGTGACACAATTTAAACATTCTAGTACCTCAAAATGGCCTAATTTCGGTTGCAATCTTTGATCCAATTTTCGTACCAAAACGTCACACAATTGAAATTGATAATTATAGACTTGCAAACTTATTTTTCACAGAGTAAGAACTATACTGATATTTTGTATAGCAAGTAATTCAATTCTTGTTAGACTGTTCGGGCTCAGTAATGATAATGTCTCGAGACTAATTAAGCGCATTCCAAACACGACATGCTTCCGAAGAGAATGCTCCTCCTAGGTTCAAAATAAAAGAGGCGGAAAGTGTGTAGAAGTTGAAGAAAGTAGAGAAAGCTGTGAGCCAGGAAAATGAAAAAGTACCGAGTGCAGCACTTGTTCATGGTGGTTTCACAAAACCGCATTAATATTTGACTTCAAATTTATTTTTGACATTGAGTTTCTGCCAATCAATTCCGAGTGAGACCAGGACAACAAGCTGGTAATTGTTGTGGCATCCTCCCTCAGCAGCTGTAGGGTGTTGCTGACACCTTCTACTCCCTCAGGAACAGAAATGTTGTGTTGCTGACACCTTCTACTCCCTTAGGAACAGTAATGTTGTGTTGCTGACACCTTCTACTCCCTCAGGAACAGTAATGTTGTGTTGCTGACGTCTCCTGCTCCCTCAGGAACAGTAATGCTGTGTTGCTGACGTCTCCTGTTCCCTCAGGAACAGTAATGTCGTGTTGCCGACACCTCCTGCTCCCTCAGGAACAGTAATGTTGTGTTGCTGACGTCTCCTGCTCCCTCAGGAACAGTAATGTCGTGTTGCTGACACCTCCCTCAAGAAAACTGATTTGCTGCTCGTACACATTCTAACTAAAATTATCAGGTGTCCGGAAAGGTTCGTGCAGTTTTCAATATGATTTTACAAAAAGCTGCACTAATGTTTCGGCTGTCTGATAATTTGTGAGACTAACAAACTTCTTTCATGATAGAAGCAACGTTTCAGATGGAGCAACGTCCTTCAAGGAAGGAGAAGTTAATGCATTTCAATTTCGAAGCCTAATTTTTTGTTCCACAGGCACTCGCATACCTGCGTTAGACGAATGTTTCCTGTTTTCTTCAACCAAACGTTTTTAGAATGCGAGACACATTAGAATCGTGAAGCAGTGAGTTGTAAATGGAATGCCTGCACTCGAAGGATGCAGAAAGAAAGGGTATATGAAGGCAGTCAGATATTGATGTATTATGACATAATTTCACAGGCACAAGATGCTTGAAAGACTTCAGCGTGCATCTCCTGAGTAACTGAACAAATATTTTGTAGAGTGGAGTTTTACACTTAAACATTCAATACAATTGACCTTACTAAAAACTTACTCAATTCTTCCTTCACTGACCCATTTTCGAGAAAAATTTGTCATGGCTGATAGAAAAATTAAGTGATTTGACACAGAATTAAAACCCTCTGCTAGGTCGTAATTACTAAAGAGATCGTTAGTAAATCGTGAAAAAAATACATTACTTAATGACTAATATTCTTTCTGTACTTTGAGTATTATTACATTTCTGTGCAATTTAAACATTGCAGAGATACTTAATAATTATTTTATTCAATTGGAGTCACTGGGACGCACAGCTGAAGTTTCTGTGTTCCTCAGCTACAGTAGGCACGAAGCATCGTGTCAAGAATACAATCTCAAATGAGCAGAAAACAAAGTGAAATGAGTACTCTTGCATCATCTTGCTGACTTGAATATCAAGTCAACAAGTTATGCTGACTAGAACAGACACCATTACTCCACTTGTTGAGAAGAGCACACGATTCAACAATTTTAAATGGATCACTAAAGTCCTGAACATATGATGAGGAGTCACCTTCATCAGAGCAACGTCAAATGGCAAAGTCAGAATAAAATTATTCTACAATTTTAAATACAAACTAATATTGATATACAAAATCTGTAGTAAAATGACTAAGAAAAAACAAATTTGTACCTTCAACTGCTTCCCACAACCAGCTGCCACTGTTGATGGTCAGGAATGTAAAGTCGCACACAGACGCTTGTTTCTAACTCCAGGGTCAGCAGGTCACAGGCACAGTAAAATTGCCATGCCACAGAGCAGTCTAGTGACAATAATAAAAGTTTAACAATCATATACCCACAGTAGGAGATGAACGTAATAACAATAGAAATGTTTTACGTAGCTCAATATCTTTGTAATGGGAGGTTCTCAAGGTGAATGAGGAAAGACAAAGTTGTGAAATAAGATGGCGTTGAATTGTACAATAAAGTATGCATGTCACGCTAATTGCAAAAAATATTCTGAGCACAAGAAGGGTAATTAATTGGTTATTAAAAACGTTTAAAAGTACCTTAAACTGAGGAGTTCACTGTTGATGGTAATAAACAAAATAAAATTGAAAAAACGGTAACAACTTTACCAGAAAATGTATTGGATGTTGGTAAGAAATCAATACCCAATACTTTCACCTAAACACTGACACGCGAGTCAAACCAACTGCTCTCAGTACACATGTATACGATACTTATAAAACCCTCACGACAATTTGATTTAATTTCTCAAAAGATCCTGCTCCAGATTTGTATTTCCAACTGAAATTTCAGCAGTACTACAGACACTGCCTCTTGCTGGTGGTCTCCGACCTTTAATCAAGCCCCTATATCTTTGGAGTGCTGGGGGTGTTCACAAAATTTAATTGATTTGTAATGAAGTTATATTACAGTACCAATATCACATACAGAACTTGTATTACTCGCCCGAGTAGTGGTAGCGTCCTGAATGATTCACCATGCGCAGCACAGCACACTGTCCACAGATTGTGTGTCAACTGGTGTAAGCCTGTTACAAAAGTTTCATAATTATATGAGAGGTTAGGGCACAGGAAAGCTATTCCCAGTACTAGTCTTCCATCATACCTAGTCATGCGAGTGACAGAACCTCAAATTAAATAGTCAAACAGCAGAAAATTCTCAGTGAGCTACCAGGCTCCTCCGCAGTAACGCAAATTTTCAAGGGATAGCGAAAGTCCCTGAATCTAACTTTACAATAATATGCAGGGCTGACCTCTAACCATCATGTCTGAAAGGCGGAGGAATATGAGTTATAAATCATATTGAAACGTAATAAATTTGTTACGAAAATTGTATGAAGGAAAAGCTCCCATTCCCCGTCTCTCAAAGTAACACTTAAAAAGAGGAAAAATTGAATGCTAGATAAATTTTCTGCTTAAAGCCACTACCGTTAAATTATTGAAGAAATTTTGTACCACAAAGACTCGAAAATGACTAGATTCGCTCCCCAACAATTAACACCCCAAACAATTTAGATTTACCCAGCACAAAGTAATACTTCTTTGTAGAATTCTATTGCTCCAACTTGATTTCTTTTCCAGAAATTGACTTTAAATCTGCAAGAGTATACAGCAGCTGCAGCCTTTGTGCGCTTCTGTAGCCAGATTACGTCTTGAGTTAGCTAAGTTCAGCCTACAACCACACGTACAACAAGAACTATGAGGAAAATGTTAACATTTAAATAGCGAGTCACGAGTTTTGTGGAGTAGTGCACGCACGCATGCGCCATCGTGAAATTGAGCCAAGAAGACATTGAGGAGAAATACGAGTAGACCATGGCACGCTAGCTAGTAATTCCAGACTGATAGTTCATTAATTGTTATTTTTACCTCACATACTGTATTTTGTGTTACAGCATCGTTTAACAAAACTTGAGTAAAACTACTCAAAGCCTTTACGATTCACACATTTGAGTGGCTTAAATTTAAAAAAAATTAGCTTAGGTCAATACGCTAGCCTTTTCTAAGCAGAGGGCCTCTGTTTTACAAACAGAAAAAAGGCTCAAACAAAAAAAAATAAAACCAAGAACTTGGACTCAAGACTCTGCTCTTTTAGCATCCAGATTCTGCAGCGAATTATTTAGCTTGTTCAAAAGGGCATCAGTGTGAGGGTCGGGCACGACCGCCAGCCAGGCTAGTAAATTGGTAGCGGTACGAGCGAGGCACATCCACGCGTACCAGCCGATGCCACCAGACTGGTGGGGGTCAGGCAAGGGACCCAGACGGAGGGCCAATAACATAGTGGAGCGAGTGGTGGCAACCGTGACAGCCAGAGATGCTAGGTAGAGACCTGCGCTCCAAGGGATGTGCAGACTGTGGTGGTTGATGAGGCTCCCTGCACCGCTGCACAGGTCACACCTGCACGGAAAACTCATTTCATGCATGCTATGTTCTTTTCAAAGCTCATACACGTTTTGAAATGTTGACCTATGAGTGTAACTGGAATGTTAAAGTCATTGTTGCAAGTGAAAGAATTTGAGCGTAAGTGATTCAGGCTCAAACAATTGTTGGTGACATGGATTGACAGGTAGTTTGACCAGTTACGTTAGTTTGTTTACCATTACAAAAAGTATGACAAAGAAAAGGAATTAAAACATGGATTAGGAAGTTAATAGTATTTAACGTAGAATTAAATAACTAAATAATCACAAACAATTAGAGCAGTAAACATAAATGCTATATTACACTGACAATAAACGCACAAAATAACAATAGGAGTAAGGTAATTTAGATCCAACATCAGGGTACGTACATGGAAGAAGAGACAATCAGGGTCCTAAATGCATAAACTTAAAGAGCTATACGAAAACAAGTGACAACCCAGGTACTGTACATGCAAAAATTCAAGGTAGTACAATGAATGGAGAAACAATGAAGATGCTAGTTGTATATAAAATTCAGGTACCAGAATCCAGAAAAAGAAAAGATAATCAAGTTTCTATCTACGAAATAAAGAATATGAATGTAAGACTAGGCAAGGTGTGGTAAATTGATCTGACTCAATTGTAGATTTAATAAAGAGAAGTACAGTAGTGAACAAAAAATAAAATGATACATATTTCGAAAATAAAAAAAAAACATTTTCCGTTCATTACTTTATTTTACTACTATCAAACCTACAAATATGTCCGATCATTTTGCTGTACTCTGTACAATAAAGGCGCCAGAGACAGCAAAAACAATGCTGTCGAAACTAAAGAGTGCTTACTGGGAGGAGAAAAAATGTACTTTCAATAAAGATGATGCATGAAGTATGCAACATTAGATTTCAGAATGAGAGAGGACCACCACACCTGTCACACGCTGCCACTAAACACACTAGCGTCAGGAAGATGATGAGAGCGTAGAAGACGTGTGTGAGACGCGGCAGGAGCGCTGACGTCACGTCCTGCCATGACTCTGCTATCAGGAACACGAGGATGCAGTGAGCTAGGCTCACACCAGCCAGCAATCCTTGTGCGAACACGGCAAAGGTACGGAAACTGGTCTGTAGCATGACCGCCAGGCTAGCTCTGCTGGGCGGGCGGTTGGGGTGCAGTCTCTCACTACAGCCTTCCTCAACAGACAGCCCTGCCTGGGCTGCGTACCTCTCCCAGTCTTTGGCAAGCACAAAACCGTGTACTTTTTCGCAGTAAATCGCGCTCACTGAAGCTCTCATTTTCTGCTCGCTGCTTGAGTCATTCACAGCGTGTGTGTTTGCTAACACGAGACCGGGAAGAGGAAGAAGGCTTGGGTTATGGCTGCCAAATTGACCATCGTCAAAAACTAGTTTTTTTATATCGGTAGTCGAATCGATAATATCATCCCTCAGTTTTTGCAGCTGAACGTTGATGTACGAATTGGAACCTTGTCTTACGCTCTCTTTTTGCTCAAATTTCCGCGAACGTCGCCGTTTTTTCTTATAATGACTATCAGAGGGAGAACTAGAGGATGACTTTGAAGAAAAGTCTTTGTCTACGTTTCTGATTTCATTTCTCTTCTCATAGTCATCATCCAGAGGTGGAGCACTTGGTTTGACAGAAGATTGGCCAGTGTTTTTGAAATTATCATCAGTGTCATTAGCTTCCTGAACTTTAACACATTTATAATCATCTGTCTCGTATCCCTCTTCTCTGGAAATACTCTCCTCTGTGTATTGAGTTTCTTGAGAAGATGGCCGAGACTGCTTAGGCATGTTAGCAGCATTCAATATTGACGAATGCTTGGCAGCAAGAGCATCAGTTGGGGGGCAATCACGCCGAGGAGGCTTCACATGATCGTCTATTTTGGACAGATCGGACCCAGAGATGTCTTCTGAGGATAAATGTTTTGAATTTCTTGATGAACTTCTCATAATAGGAACTGGGATTCTACCCCCAGATTTGGATGACCTTCTTTCATTGAAAACTTTGTCAGTTTGAGCGCTTGCTCCTCTAGCTCTTCTTCCCTCTGCCATTTTTTGAGCATGCTTTATTTCAGCACTTGTTTCACGGCTGAGAGCACTGGTTTTCCTGACAGCTGATTTGACACGAGACCTGCTCTCCCCTGCACTGCCTTTGCTCACGTCAGCAGCAGATAAGTCAACTTGAGATTTCTTTGCACTCGTAATGTTTCTGACGTTCCTGGGTGCTGGTGAGGGCGTCTCAATAGCCAGGGATGTTTCAAAAGATTCTTTTGAGTGCATCTCCCACCGTTTCCTACCACAGCTGCTGTGAGAAGTAGGTCTTGACTGATCGTTATCATCGTCATCCCTGGTCATCACCTGCAAAACATCAATTGAGTCATTAAACATTCATGATTTAGTTTATATATGTACTGATATTTACTGGAAATTCGTAATAACAGAATATTTGAATTGCATGATTATCACTGACCTGCAGTTAAATAATACATACACCTGATGAGAAAGATACTTAATTGCTGATTTCTTTCATAGCTAGTAGTGATGATATAAACAGTATTTATTCCTAATGTAATCTATTACACATGAATAATATTTTTCAGCATCAACTTCCATTTAGAGTAACTAAGGATAATTATAAATGAATCAATGTACAGTATAGACTTTTTTCCTTGAACAGCTAACTTTTCCCGAAATAAATGCAGATAAACTAAAATAGTTCATAAATTAAAAAAGACAGGTTTTAGGTCAAAAATTACAACATGCTAAAAATAGAAGGGCTGCTAGATACTTCTCAAAACTTTCAATTATAACTTTATATTCTGAAAATTTTCTTAATAACACATAAAATACTTCCATTGTTCAAAATAAATGTAGAGATACTATCGAAAACCTTTATATATGTGAGTACATAATCAAAAGATATAAGTAAGTTTGTTTCCAAAATGAATAACCATAATTTCACATATTACCCTCAGATCCTCCACTATGAGAATCAGTAGAAGCCACCAAATTAAATGTTTGATAGTAGGACTCCTTAGTATTTTCTGATACTGGATTTACATACAAAGTATTGTAAATAAAATACTTGAAACTTGATGGTATTTGACATATTTCCTATGCTGAATTTATTTAACTAAATGTCCATTTTTTAAAAATTTCAATAATTTAAAATGGGGTACTACATATGTTAGCATTTAAACACAGTCAGTTTCATACATCCCTTATACATAAAATTTGACATGATAACTACTTACTTCACAGTGGGATAATACTGAAAAACTCCTCTTTTATCCAAAAGCAGGGAAAATTGATGGACATATGTTACTAAACATTGTAAAGTTTATGACTTTGGAAACCAGTAGTTATATACCTGGAGTAACTCTCTATTACCACTACAAAACATTTGAATGGATGATTCATAACTAATGATCATCAATACATCATTGAGTACCTTACTTAGGACTGTGGTAAGATTCCATTACATTATAACTTGTTTTTCATATAAATAATAAATCTGAAAACATTTCATTATGCTATTTTCATTAAGCTAAATTTGATACATACTTAGATACAGCAGAACATATTAATATGCTAGTATTTAATGCAGACTAACACAATGCTATAAGTATGCCATTAAAATAGCATATGCAATCATGAAGGACTCTTTTATAAAGCTGCATACAATTGTGAGTTTTTTGGCATATTTTTATCAGAGAATATATTTTTGGATACAACATTAAAATTTCAGTTGGATGAAGGTATGTATCATACCTTGCTTTTTGACTTATGTTCTCCACATATCCCCATATATAAGACCATTATTTCAAACTATATTTATTAGTTTTATCATTTTCTCATTAACTAAGTGACACTTGTTAAAATATGATTTTCAACAAAAAATTTGAGTCATTATGATTTTGGCAACTAAAAGTAACATGAAACATGAGGGAAAAATTTAAAATTTCTTTTAAGAGAATGTGTAGATATTTTCATATCTTCTGGAATAATTGTAGATCTCAAATGTACCTAACTACTATATAAAGTATAAAAAATATTAAAAAGAACTAAGGAGCAAAGTGTAGAGTAATTACATACCAGCTTAAGACTTTTTTGAACTACTTAAGATATCATAATCTTAGTAAACACCTTATGCTTCAGAAATAATAAGTTGTCAGTGCTGTTGCATTTATACCAATTAGTTTTCAAGGAACAATTGTTCTAGATTTCAATTTTGAAACATGATTATTCTACTTAGCATTTAAAATGGTAATGAACTAACCAGAACTAGGTCACCTTAACACTACAAAAGCAAATCATAAAAATACTTACAATAAAAATAACAACCTTTGATTGCCAAGAAATTTTTCAACAAATTTTAAAGCATTCCAAATATTATTTCTGAAAGTGACAATAATACTTTGAAACTCAATTCCTAGAATTAAAAAAAATATTTTTGTAAATCTGGAGCAATGAAACTACTTGTCTGCAACCTGGATGATGTTCCTGTGATATGTACCAACTTCAGGCTCAGCATTTGGTTAATGAAAACATAAACGTAAATCTACACAGCCGCTAAGCAGCTCCGTATTAAAATACTAATAATTTACTGAAATTATAAAAAATAACAGATGCAAAATTCGTAATAAATTGATTCTACAATCCTTAATAAGAGTACGAGCTTACTTTATTTTTTGAAGCCGCGCCCACTTTATAAAAACCGAATGCACCAACCAAAAACAACTTAAACCCTCTACAACCTGGTTACCATGGTAACAGAGTAAACAAAACTCAATAAAGGTCATGCTCAAAGTGAGATATACTACGAAAGATAATTTTGTGTTCACTCTAGTTTAAAGCCAAAAACCGTATTATACAGATATATTTGAACTTAAATTCTTAATGCTAACATCTTAAGACTAGTAACCAGGCATGTAACAACTATTTCCATTCATCTTATAACTTAAGGTACAGGCTCGTACGTATACCTGGGTACCAATAACCGATGGAAAGGTGTTGATGCAAGTCAGAGGGACTGTATGGAATTGTTAATTTAAGGGTTTTAGACCATTCCAATAACTCTTAATTATCTTCTTCTTGACGTACAACATGGCTATGCCAAGAAGCGCTACGGTGGAGCGCTTGTTTATCGGCATGGACATCATTAGGGAGATGATGCCTAATCTTATCGGTTATCGGTACCTAGCAATGCTCGTAGGGATACATTACAATGATCTGTAATTTTGAGAAAATAGTCAGTTGAAGCAAGCTAGTCTGTCAGCCTACCTGGTTTCCTGTGTCACAAACAGAAAATAATTGGAGAGCTGCGTGGGGATTCAAACTCTTAAAACCAAGGACTTGGTAGCACAAGGACATGCGCTTACCACTCGGCTATGATGGAAGTGAACGAAGCTCTAATATATACGATTTAATTTAAACTTTTGAAATATTAGGCATATATATTTCTGGTCTCAACATGTTAGAATTTTAAATAAACTTACTCATAACGTCGTTCGTTAAAAAAGTTTAGTTTCCAATGTAGTAGAGAGGTTTACTGTCTGACTTGTGTTTCAGGACCTTGGTTTGAGTCCACATGCAGTTCTCAAATTCGCAGAAGGTCAGGAAGACTAATTTGACTGACTGACTAAACGGACGAATCCTTCAAATTTCACAACACTAGAAGAAAGGGAACAGTCACTGGAAACATCATCAATAATCCTAAGACGTTAACATAAAATATTGAAAACCAATGTATGTACTGTATACATAATGTGTAATTAGAAGGCCAGATTACTCACCAAAGGATGCTAGAGGGTGCTATATAAGCTCCGTTTATTGGTTATTTATCTATAAAAATGGCCAAAACTTGAATGGGAACATAGACTGAGATCTTGAGTCAAAACCAAGGTCCCATATTAAAACCAAGACCTGCACGTACGAAGCACAAGAAATAATTTGAAACAAACCAACATATAATACGACATAAAAAGTAACGTTACGAAAAACAAAGGGATACGAATTTATGCGCCAGAGGGCAGCAATGAGTTCACCTAAGTTAATTAAGGCTTTGATTAAGCAATTACGCTACACGATTTATATATTTTCAAACGGTCAATATTTGAATAAAAAGAAAGCATGACCCGAGCATTAATCGTCTGCTAGTGACGTTTGCATGCAAAGTTCAACATGAGCCAGTAGACGAACAGTCGGGACTATGAAAGAAATGTGTTTGTTTTGGGCAAAAATGTTCCTGTAGCATAAGAGGGGGTGATATTTAAAGTCGTGACAAATCTGCCAGCCGAGCTTCATTATACAGGGTCAGGCAAAATGATCCGACACATTTGTAGGTTAAATAAAATGAAATAAAGAAAAAAGAAGTGTTTTTATTTTCGAAAAGTACGTATAATGCCATTGTTTTTTGTTTCTTTTTCAGTTGATGCCATGAATTGGACTGGTGACCCGCCGAGTTATACACAACTTTCGCGAACGCCTTCGACAGTGTGTGGACAATTATAGATTCCATTTAGCTGATTTAATTTTTAAAACATAATGAAACAAAATGGTATTATATGTAATTTTCGAAAATTAAAACACTTTTTTGTTTCTTTACTTCATTTGCATTTTATTTAACCTACAAATGTATCAGATCATTTTGACTGACCCTGTACAAGATGCATGTACGAACAGAAATTGATGCTCTAACATATAAATATATGTGAAATCGAAGTAGGCAATGATATGATTGAGCGAGGCTATTATTATTATATGCTTATGAATGAATTTCGAAACCATTATTATGATTGAATTACGATATAATTAATTTAACGAATTACCAGGAGTTTAGTGATGATGAATTTCCTCAAACTGGTTCGAATTATAGATCACTGAAATTACACTGAAATTGAGTTAAGAAATCAACTAATTGAAGACGCTTACTAGAATGACAAATTTGCTATGATGTATCAGCACACTAATGATGCAATAATACAAAGAATAATTCATTTTAAACACAAGGGGATTTTTCTGTTTTAAAGGAAACAAAACACAGGTCACCATTTGCACCAAAGAAACTGGGACACAAAGTTATTTTAAAACAGTGGTCACCTGCAACCTTAGTGTTCTGACATCTATTTAGAAATTAACACAAAAAATTATTATTCTTACCCGTAGAGGAAATAAATAAATAAATAAAAGAATAAAAAATAAAGAACTTTATTTCCAACAGAGTATACGGTGCAAATACATTGGTTTTAAATTCCTAATGTTGACATCTTAGGAGTAGTGACGATGCTTATCGATAAGATCTTCCCAATCTGGGAAATCACAACCGAAATGTTTGAGCAAGTCCAACACGACCTTGCTGGAAAGAAACATTTGAATAAATGAACGTAATTCTAAGACTTATGTGTTTATTACGTTCCTTGTCTTACCAAAATTTGATGTCATAATTTAGATAATGTTATAAAAATTAAGTTCTGGTTTCTAATCACTACCAACACGAAGTGTACATTGATTTGCCCTTAAATAATGTTATACTAAATATAATTTTGACATCGCGGCACCACATGCATTTGCTTGGAATAATGTTTCCTTCCTTTTGTTATCTGTTCCTTTTTATGATGTCTATTATGGTCATAAGTAAATATGTTTGGATGTGTAACTGTATTGAATACTTATTTTCATGAAGCATTGCTGACTAACTAAATTTCTAGTAGTTGTCATTTTCATTAAATTTTATGAAATAAAATTTGACTCGATCCTCAGCCACGCCATGGCTCGATCTTCAAGCAAGCATATGACTTCTTCCTGAGACCAAGAACAACTAAATCGTATAGATGAGAAGACATTTAAGTGAAATATTTTGCATTATGGCCTTTCTGTGACGTCAGCGTATGGCTATAATTCAACATAAAGAATTTAAACTTAGACTTTGTATGACTTTTAACCCTTTAGCGACGAAAAGGACCATACGGTCCTCTTTTACAGTCTTTGGGAGAATTGTTCTAATAATTAAACAGTGAGCAATATGAGGTTGCTACTAGGTTTGAACGCGGCGGCATGTTACAGCGTCGTTCTTTTGGCTGCCTGGCTCTCAGCGTGCTTCATTGCTTCAGTGCACAGACGGTCTTTGTGAGCTTAAACGTAGAAACTAGAAGAACAAATTCGTCGCTAAAGGGTTAAGTATTAAAAAGAATCGGCGATCGATGAACATGACACCAAGTGCAACATTACAAATTTACAAATGTCTGCACTTTTAGGCTCCTATTTGAGTTTTGATTTGCACTTGCAGCTGACAAAATGGAACAATGTAGGTCACTCAAGGAGACGAGCACCTGATTCTTCATGAGGAAGTAAAAAGACAACAGGCTTCATTACGTTGATTGCTTGCTCGAGACCCCTTCCGTTGGCATGAAGGATAGAAAGAGAAAACGTGTGTAGTTCCGCATGACAACCAAGATTTAACTAGCAATTAAAAGTATCAATTAATTAGATACACGACTGAAACTGCTACCGGCAGTCAGGTTTGTGTAATTCTTCAATACGACATGCATTTATGTTCGAAGTATAGTTAGAAAAAAACACCAGATTTTATAATTACGTTTATTAAAGAACTTACAATAAACAGTAATTAACGCACATCATTAGACTTCTATACCTTTTTCATGCTATCAATAGCATATAAACCTAAATATACGATAGATAATTTGATTATTGTTGTGTTGATTTTTACGACTTTCATAACTCCGGAATACACGTACAGTATTAGTGCCTTGTGCAGCTGAGTGTCCAGGGAAAAGTGTTCTACAGGGAATACACAGACAGCATTAGTGCCTTGTGCAGCTGAGTGTCCAGGGAAAAGTGTTCTACAGGGAATTAAAGGCTGTAACAAAGACCCCGGCCAGACCCTGCTGGACCTCAAGTCCCAGTTAAGTTAAGTTTAGTTAAATTAAGGAGAGTTAAAATTGAGTTAAGTTATGCTTATCAGCTGAACAGCTTCTCCTACTTGGTATCACTGGCGAACGGACTGTGAAGTCTACAGGTTTTGGTCCGAGGCACGGACAGTTACTGTATTGTACGACTGGATCCAATTAATCATTCGATTATTCACCTCCGGCTAAGAACTCTGGAATGAATTGTTTCATGGAGTTGTTTTTTAATTCAGTGCTTTCATTTAATTTGATTTTTTGTGTCTTAGATTCATATTAATTTTGGTTGATAATATATATTGCTTATGTACCATATATTTAGACACTTGATTTGAACACACCCTTTAGATTGAAAATCATATGATGAATAGAAAAACTACATAATAAATATGTAATTACAAACAAAGGAGTCAGATTCAACAATGTGATTAGCAACGAAATATTTACTCTGATATGTTTTCAATCAGCCAAACTTTATGACGAATTATGATGTTATGATACACTTCCATTTCAAAAATTCCAGATATGAACGTAATATTAGATAATTCTAGTGGCATTGCTGAAAATAGAACAAATGTAAGCATGTTCAGAATTATCTCCCAGGATCGTACACTGATTTTATTATTATGTCGGTAACAAAATGGCTACCACCTCATTGAAGGGAATACAGTATTGGAATATACAGCGTAATAGTAATAAGTTTATCAGTAAATTTACTGAAGTCTTATGTGCTTTGATGTGCAGCTGCTGTGTGCTTATGTGCTTTGATGTGCAGCTGCTGTGTGCTTGTGTGCTTTGATGTGCAGCTGCTGTGTGCTTGTGTGCTTTGATGTGCAGCTGCTGTGTGCTTATGTGCTCTGATGTACAGCTGCTGCATGCTGATGTGCTCTGATGTGCAAGTACTGTATACGTACGTGCTTTGAAGTGCAACTTCTGCTGTATAATTGCAAGCTTCGATGTGCAGCTGTAGCACACACGTTTGCTTCCATGAGCAGCTGTTGTGCACACACTTCCATGAGCAGCTGTTGTGCACACACTTCCATGAGCAGGTGTTGTGCACACACTTCCATGAGCAGCTGTTGTGCACACATTTATTATTACATACAAGAATCTTGCTCATCACACGTCTCTGGTGCACTGGTTTTGCATTATTAATGGTTTTCTTTTTATTATATTACTAGGCTGGTTGTACACAATCTCTACATACATCTAATGCTAAGAATGACCGTCGTGTGTTTATATGTTTATTTATTTACATATTTATTTATTTATATGTTTCGTGTCACTTTCACAAAAACTAGTGCAATGCCCGTTAATATACGGTTAATAATATTATGATAGATAATTAAGGAAGTTTCGCTAGTACTGGGAGAAAACGTTTTTCTAGTCTCAATTCGCATGTATCTGATCTTGCAGGGACTAGGTATCACTTCTTTATTTTTACCCTAGATTTATCCTCTCTCTAGCTACTGGGTGTTGCTCTGCATTATTCCGTAGAATTTCCAAACGCCGTTCAAGGGTCAATTTAGCTCTAGCTTCTCGTTGGGGAGGAGCATTGCTTCGTCTTGCCATTTCGCGTTTTTCATCCGATCGTCTTCGGCGTTTTTCTTGCTGTCGAAGTCTTGCTACTTCTCTCTTGCGGTTGGACACATTTCTATCCATGGTGGCCTCTTTTGCCGGAATTTTATTCTGAAATGTCGTCTATTATCTCTTCGAAGCTTTTCAAGAAAATCAAAATTTCGAAAACAATAACTGAAGTTCCAAAATCTTGGGCCTTATACTAAGTGGTAGCCAGGTTAATGGTCAAACGAATTTAAAACATTTCTTTTCGCATTATCAATTAAAACTATCAAAGCAATATGATGAATTTCAACAGAGAAAGCTCCAAAGAAAATTTCTATTTGTAAAAATAAGCCGATTGCGTATTCTGGATACCATAATGAAAGTGAAAGGGAATTGAATCGCCACAGAAAAAATAATGCAATAGAATAATTTCTTGTATTTCTTAAGCTTTATCGTTGTTGCTATCAAAGCTATCGATTAGAAGAAGGGGTCACACGGACGGACGGACGGACGGACGGACGGACGGACGGACGCGGGTCTTATTATTATAGTGATTAGAGAGATTCAGAGCCTTATATACTCGAGTCCGTATCGTGGATACCGAGTTCGGCGGGGTATTGCCCTATGATTCGGGTACATTGTACCCGAATAGAACACGAATTGCAGAGTCAATTGCAGCAGTAGAAAACTAAGCGTCTTAGTTTTCACTAGGAATGTTGTCATTGAAGAAATACTCAATTAAAACGTTTGTCCTTTGTAAATATATATGAAACTAGATATAATGCATTGCGTTCTTATATGTAATTTTATTTAATATCTTTCCAACAGTATTTTCCAACATTTTTGTTGGCACGGGTATTATCACAAAATCTCTGCCGTTATTTTTGACGGCTGGGTACACTAGTATAGATATAAATGACTAATATAAAAGCACGATTCTACTTTAAAAAAATTAGGCACACTGAGTATAATATGAAAGCATACGTTCGCAAAATACAATAATTTAAAATAAAAGCACCATCTATGAAATTTAATTCTCTTAGCATGTCAGTGTGACTTCGCTTGCTTATGCCTATTGGCGCATGAAGTGTTGTCCTTAGGTGCAAGTTAAACAAAACAAACAAACAATCTTTATTTCCAATCAAGTACACAGTACATAGACATTCGTACATTGGTTTTTCAAATTCTTAAGGTTAACATTCTTAGAGTAAGGGTGATGGTGAGGTCCATGCGACGATCCCGGGAGGTTGATGGGCGTCTTCATGGGCGGGGAGTTGAGTGCTTAGCGGGTTGAGTGCACGGCGCGGCGTACGAGAAATAACTCGTGTCCATGGCCGGGTTCGAACCCGCGGTCTTTCTACATGAAGCAGAGACCCGATACAGAACACGTTGAAGCTAGTTCAATAGTGGCAATTTTATCTGATTTAGTAATTACAGGAATAGACAATGGAGACTGTGCACTAGTGAAGATTACTAGCTAAAAAAGACTACCTGCGGATATAGATTATCCACTCATGAATGATAATCGCTAAAAAGACTACCTGGTCATGAAGACTACGCAGTAAAGAAGACTTTCCTCTCATAAAGACTATTTGTTCACGAGTTTCCTCAGCTTTCAAAAATGACGGTGGAGATTTAGTAATAATACTCGTGCCATCAAAAATGATGGAAAATACTGTTGGAAAGATATTAAATAAAATTACATATAAGAACTCAATGAAATATATTTAGTTTCATGTATATTTACAGAGGACAAATGTCTTAATTGAGTATTTCTTCAATGACAACATTCCTAGTGAAAACTAAGACGCTTAGTTTTCTACTGCTGCATTTGACTCTGCAATTCGTGTCTTATTCAGGTACAATGTACCCGAATCATAGGGCAATACCCCGCCGAACTCGGTATCCACGATACGGACTCCAGTATATAAGGCTCTGGATCTCTATAATTTTTTGAAAGTGACACGAAACATATAAATAAATACATAAATATATAAATAAATAAATAAATAAAGATATAAATAAATGAATATTTAAACACACGACGGTCGTTCTTAGTATTAGATCAATACTACCCACTCAAGTAGGCTACTAGCTCATAAATACTACCCACTCATGAAGACTTCATGAAGACTACCCACTCATAAAGACTACCCACTCATAAATACTACCCACTCATGGAGACTTCATGAAGACTACCCACTCACAAAGACTACCCACTCGTGAAGACTTCATGAAGACTACTCGCTCATAAAGACTTTATTAAAGCGTTCCTTCCAGCGCTTGTCGGACCTCAGCGGCCGAAGTTTCCTTTTCGCTGTAAGACAATATTGAAAACATTATTTTCGTTACATACTGATTTTAAAGCATGATTGTTATCAAATTTTAAGAAAAAATTGTAACAGCAGATGAATATCGATGCACAATTGCAACACAATGTTTTCTATGAATGATATTAATAGGTAATAAACATTGCATTGTCAAGTTTAAAGTTTTCTATGAATGATATTAATAGGTGATAAGCATTGCATTGTAAAGTTTACACTCAAGAAACTTCAATTCGTAAACACATACATGTCTGAATAGCAGGCAAACGTAAACCAGTTTAGAACAGATGATGACTGTAGAGACGCTACCACAACATCAACATGAACAAAATGATGAAGTTACACACAACCATTAGGAGTAGCGATGGTTTCTGTAGCTTGGTAACTGCTACATAAAAGTGATTTTAACATCAATGCTGTATGGATGAACTTCATTCATAAGGCCAATAAAATTTGGAAAAAACCTCATGAGCTTAATGCCGGGACACAAATTGAAATAATGGAGTTGACTTTTTGAATATGAACACCTCGCGTCAATTCAACGTGTTGTGAAAATACGAGTGCTGCAAGATGTAAATTCTGGCCCAACTCTCATGTGCAGCCCAAGTCTCACGTCCAACCCAAGTCTCACGTGCAACCCAAGTCTCACGTGCAACCCAAGTCTCACGTGCAACCCAAGTCTCATGTGCAGCCCAAGTCTCACGTGCAACAAAGCCTCACCATGGGGGAGCCCAGCTGGAGGTCCAGCTAGGACGTAGACCTTTTTCAACTCCTTCTGAGGGTTGACCTTGTTCTTTTTGTTGTCATAGAGGCTGGGGGCGACGAGGATGAGCAACACATCTAAGAGGTACTCGAGCAGCTCGAAGAAAGAGATCACAGAGAAGCCAATAAACAGCGCCAGACTTCCGCCCAGGTTGGCCAACAGCGAAAAGCACTGGTCGGTCAAATAAAATAATAATTATGTGACAGACTAACTTGGAAAAAGAAGAATGTTGTGGCATTGAAAAGAACGTGTCAGTCGAATAAAATAATAATTAAGTGGCAGACTAACTTGAAAAAAGAAGAATGTTATGGCATCGAAAAGCACTGGTTGGTCGAATAAAATAATAATTATGTGGCAGACTAACTTGAAAAAAGAAGAATGTTATGGCATTGAAAAGAACGGGTCAGTCGAATAAAATAATAATTATATGGCAGATTAACTTGAAAAAAGAATAATGTTATCATCGAAAAGCACTGGTCGGTCGAATATAATAATAATTATGTGGCAGATGTGACTTAGAAAACCAGGAATATTATGGCATTGAGTAACACAGGTCGGTTGAGGAACTGAATAATAATAAAGCAGGCAGGACTTGGAAAAGAAAGAATATCATGATAGTCTAGTGTACCCGTGCCATCAAAAATGATGGCAAATACTGTTAGAAAGATGTTAAATAAAATTGCATATAAGAACGCAATGCAACATATTTAGTTTTATATATATTTACAAAGGGCAAACATTTTAATTATTTCTTTAATGACAACATTCATAGTGAAAAACAAATCATCTACCAAATTCACGGGTATATTACATTGCGTTCTTATATGTAATTTTATTTAATATCTTTCCAACAGCATTTACCATCATTTTTGATGGCACGGGTATTTTTGAGCCACAATAGAAGTAGTTATAGCCATTCGTGTCATATCCTGGATATAGAAATTCAGCATTAATGAAAGCAACTGCGAGCTTGTGTATGTATACCCCCCTCCAACACCCAAATACACATGACACCCCACACGGCCGCACCTAGCATCAATACCCCTCTAGGTTATTAAAACAAAACAAACGTCAATTAGACGTAAGCCTCAATCGGCTACAACCACAGTCTGAATTGCACAACCACCCAACTACACTTAAACGTTCAGCCCCAACCAGAGCCATGCCCCTCCACCTACATCGATGAAAAAAAAACACTTTAAGTCCTTATAGAGACCACCTACAAGAACAAACCCTAGGGACAAAACCCCACTACTCAACACATGTGCGCAGAGCGCTCATTTCTATTCCCCTCTTAGTATCCCTTTCCGTTTCACCCCTTTACTTAGGTACACCCTGTGCCAAACTCTCCCTCAAATCTTTCTTAATGGTACCGACCACCACCACCTTGTGTATGTATATTGTAATATGCAATACCCCGCCGAACTCGGTATCCACGATACAGACTCGAGTATATAAGGCTTTGGATCTCTCTAACTTTTTTGAAAGTGACTTATTATAGAATAGAATAGAATAAAATGAGGCTATAGGAACGAACCTTCTGGCTCATTCTTGGGTCGGATAATTACTTTGATAATTATTCGGTTGTTTTACCCAAGTCCCATGCCGTATTTCTAGCCGCGTCAACCATGTCGGCAGGGGGATTCGAACCCGGGTCTTCCCGCTCGAAAGCAGATTCGCTCACCAGTCGACCAAGCTGGTGATGTTAACCAAGCCCCGACCAAGCTCTGATGCCCCGTTCGTGGAAAATTTTATAGTGAACTTGTACAGTGAAAATGAGTATTAATTTACCATTGAACTGAAACTAAGACCGCCACTGCTAATTTCTTCCTATCCGTTCTTAAGAGCGTGACACGAAACATAAATAAATAAATATATAAACACACGACGGTCAGTCTTAGTATTAGATTAGATAGATTAAATTAGATGAATGAACAGCTTACCAGTGTGATTAGTGAACGGATGGCTGCACAATAAATGACAATATTGATGTCTGTGTCAGAGGGTATAAGGTCAAGAAGTTCTAGAGTTCATACGAAGAGCAATATGATCTAGCGCGGCATGCTCCAACGGAGGAAATTAAAATAAATTTCAGAACTTCTGCAATAAAAATAGTTCCGCAGCCAGAAAGTTAATCAAAAAAAAAAAGATTTAGCAGTCACTCGATTCGAATATCCATTAATGAAAGAACAAGACATTTAAGTCATAACGGGGAGACATAGCCCATAATTACGAATTATAAAGAAGAAGCATGGAAGACATAGAATGAAATTCAGATTCGAAATGAACTTTTTTATAGTATCTGGGTTGGGTATCATGACGTAATAAATAATGTGAGTGGATGAAATAGTAAATTACTGTAGTTGTGTTATGAACTTGACCAGATGTCTCATGGTAACTTAGAAGAAAGCAAATAACTTTTGCTAGATACACGAGCAAGTGTCATTTCATTGGTAGGCTACTCAGCAAAACGTGAACTTTAGTGATTTAATTTTAGGTATTAATATTTTGATTCATATTTTCTGTTGAAACGTTAATATTTCATAGAGAACAAGCGTATTTTTACTTTACTGTTGAAACAGAAAAAATGAGCCGCAGCCTGGCTTTTCTTACAGAAAATTTTCAATTTTCTTACCCCTTTACTGCGGGCAAATTGTCGAATCATTTAACAGAAGAAACATTTTAATTCGTGTGAATTTCCTCATACATCTGCAGTTTCCAAGTACGTATTACTATCCATTGTCTGGGTTGGGAAATGTACAGTATGATATGATGCCAGTCTCCGACGCCCTGTTCGTGAACCATGGAATACTTCGTCACGGCGATGCAACTTCTCACCCACCGAATAAAGCGGCACGTCAACTTGTCTCTCGTAGCTGTGGTCAGGCACGTAAACGTGTAGACGCACTGTAGACGCGTCGCAGCTGCCGTGAGCACAAACACGTCAATTGATAAAAATATAAGAAAATGGCCTGTTTAATTAACATGAACTGATAAATACATAAGAAAAAAGACTGTTTAACATGAATTCATAAAGAGATGGGGTTATGGGCTGTTAAATTCGTGAATCAATAAGAAAGACAACACAATATACGTTCAAACACATGAATTAATAGATGTAAACATAATGCACTGTCACAGACGTGAACAAATAAAGAGATAAAATAATGGACAATGTGGCATCTCTGTAAAAGACGCATGACGAGATGCTGATTTATGCATGAAAAAATTCAGTTCAGAATTTTTAAAGGGAGGCGGCTGCTACCACGACTATTATCTTGATGCTCTTTGATCACATGAAATAATGTTGTTGTAGAGTAACCAACTACCAATTGCACGGGGATAAATTTACGAAATCATGACGAGCATAGAGAGCACGTATATACATGTGTTATCTGGTACAGCGTGCGGATTCTGCTGCACATGCATATTCTTTAATGATTCATAGAAAATTGCTTCAGCAAGAGCTCGTGGAGATTATTATTTCCAAACTATTATAACTGTAACAAAACTATTTAAACTTTTGAGATGCACAATAAAATCTACGCAGTCCAGTGACTTGCATCGTTTCCCTCATCCTACCTGCACGCAGGGTTGCAGATGTCGTCGCCAGTGTTGACTTTCTTAATATTTTGCAGGATAGTAAACATCTCTCCGTTTGCTAGGGCCTCACTCACTTCAGCCGTGTACTGAGTCTCTCTGTGGGCACGACCGACTGTCTCACTTAACTGTCTCACTTGACTGACTCACTTGACTGTCTCACTTGACTGTCTCACTTGGGACAGTCTCACTTAACTGTCATGGTAGTTATGATATATTTATAGGTTTGCATATTCCAGGTGATGTATGAAGTATAATATATGTATGAGGAGTGTGTATCACACGAGGAATTCGCAGTCGTGATACTCTCATGCTGAAGGTGTCAAGTTTGAGTGGTTAACCGAAAGGCAAGCTCGAGGAAAGGGGAAACACAAACAAGCGCTTGCACTTGAGAAGGTTCGAAGTGCTTAGTTACGTTAGAGGAGTGAAACTATAGAGGCCACTCCGTAGAACTACGCTGTGCAAACATAAACGAAGCGTCTGCACTTGAAAAGATCGAGGTGTTATTTTTGTAGCTAAAAGAAGTGGCAAGCAAGAGAAAATTAATGGGTAGGGATTGTGTGACTCTCGAGAATTCGCAGTCGTGAAACTCTCAAGCTGATGAAGAGTGAACGGGGTACATCAGAGACGGTTAGAAACATATTTCAGACCATTGGACAAATAGGAAGATTGGAAAAGGAAACGAAAAGATACGTGTGAGGAGCAAGGCTCATATAAAAGCGGTAGTAGGGATAAATTGAGCTACTAGGACTTGGGAACTAAATCTCGGCGACGATGTAGGCTGTTGGGACTAGAGCGACAAGTAGGTTTAGGGTATAGGGGAATTTAGGGGTACCGTGAGTGATAAGAGGGAAACCTAACGGCATTTTTAAGGTGTTATATCGTGAGTGTCAAACATTGTAGCCCATCATCAACAAACAATCTCCAGTGTAATGGGCAAGTTCTAATATTTATATTGTCAATGAGATCGAGGTTAGCGACAGGGTAGATTTCTTAATCTGATGTGAACGCCCATTGATTTAACAAATCGTTTCGTGTGTACATTTAATTAATCAACTATTAAGTATGCAATTGATTCATTAATAGTGCACCGTTTAATATGACATCATGTTGTGGTTTATATGTAAAAATGTGTTAAATAACTCATGTTTCCCAACCCGTGATGTTTAGAATAACATGTATTAAATCTTTTGTGTGTATTACTGTCCTCTCTATAGTCATTGAAGAGAAGTACTGGGAACACTTTTTACCATGTCATGTATTCAGAGGATTAGAGTCCCTCTAGTGCGATTACGTATGTTGTTCTATTTAATTAATTGTTATTTACAAGTATTAATTGATACATAACGGAAGTATAGCATGCAGAAAAACTATCTATTGAAACCAAGATTACGTAAATTATGAGAGACAAAAGAACTCACCAACAATCAATCGTTATGCAATATATCATTATGCAATTAAAAGTAGACAGAGAATAAGCATTTACCATTTTTATGTAAATTAAATCAATCAATTAACAATAAATAGACATTATTCATTCATATCATATACGTATCGCCACAGACTGTCTCACTTGACTGTCTCACTTCACTGTCTCACTTGTGACTGTCTTATTTGACTGTCTCACTTGACTGTCTCACTTGTGACTGTCCCACTCAAGACTGTCCCACTTAGGACTGTCTCATTTGAGACTGCCAAAAGAATTAAAAAGATTAATAGGTAGATTAACAAAGGCCAGTTGAAGGAAAGAGAAAGATCAATGAGCTTTATGAGACTCTGAAAATTATTTACACACAGAAAAAACGATAAAAGAGCACAGTAGAGACAATAGAAATGTCGTTTAAGTAAAAATCCCTACGCCTACTGAATTCAATGAGCACACAAGAGCCCATGGGTCAAATAAATTTGATTTTTAAAACTTCTAATCAGAACTCGCAAAGTTATAGTTCACACTCATGAGAATGTGACATTATTGTAAATTTGCTGTGATAGCACTCCGAATGCGTCTCTGTAGACGCTTTTTGTTTTTTATATTTTTCTCGCAGAACATTTTATGAAGATATTTGTACAACAAGTGATATATATCCCTGTTCTTAATTTCTTCATTGCAAAACATGTTTTATGACAATATTTGTGAAACGAATGATAAATATCTCTCCTCTTAGCATGTTGACTATGCGTTGGTACATATGTACATATGTGTACTACTAGGTATATTATTTGGACCACAATTTTGAACAACCGTTCAAAATCTTTTTATTGCGAAAAATGTTTTGTGACAATATTTTTAAAACGAGTGATAAATATCTGTCCTCTTAATCTGTTCATTGCAAAGTATGTTTTATGAAAATATTCGTAAAAACATGATTTAATACGTCTGATGACACCAGTGAGCCCTGCGCCACAATACTTACACGCAATTGTAGGGACAGTCGCAGTCAAGTTTGTTGTTTGCAAAGTCCATGTATGTGTCGGAAATGCACGCCCCTGCACAACGATAAAACAAACATTTATATGTATTTAAAATTTTAGCGTTACTAAACATTTGTTTCGAATTTTAAGACACTTTTAATGAGCGTAACTTTTTGCTCCATCGAGATCTATCAAACGGTTGTATTAGCAGAAACCTGACCAGTCTTTTGAATGGGTGATAATGTACACTATAGTTACAAGGAATACTGAAAATTATTTGTGATTTTTCCGTCCTCGTACAGGAAAAGTGGTGGTCAAATTTTCTGATAGCAAGTACAGCTTTCAGCGACTTCCTTGGTAAGAGCTTCAGGCGGAGCCATTTTTTCTGGAACCCGTGCTCCACCTGCCACAGCTGGCAGCCAAACTGCCCTCACCTGCCACAGCTGGCAGCCAAACTGCCCTCACCTGCCACAGCTGGCAGCCAAACTGTCCTCACCTGCCACAGCTGGCAGCCAAACTGTCCTCACCTGCCACAGCTGGCAGCCAAACTGCCTTCACTTGCCACAGCTGGCAGCCAAACTGTCCCTCACCTGCCACAGCTGGCAGCCAAACTGTCCTCACCTGCCACAGCTAGCAGAAAAACTGCCCTCACCTGCCACAGCTAAGAACAAACCTACATCAGGGTGTACCAGTCACACCACGTCACCACAGAGTTATGTCACTTGCCCGTCTCGTAGACGAAGGGATCACAGCTGCTGACGTTGCTGAGTGCGTCGTCGAGCAGCTGGAAGGCAGGGTTGTGGTTCACAGAGCAGCTGCAGCGGCGGCGGTACTCCTGCTCCAGGCACAGCTGCAGGCACAGCTGTAGTGGCACATGTGGCATCAGACACTGTTGTGTCAGGACACATGAGTCTCAATTTTTCCTTAAGAATAGTAACCTGTTCCAGGTACAGCTGCAGACACAGCTGTAGTGGCATATGTAGCATCAGACACTGTTATGTCAGGACACATGAGTCTTAATTTTTCGTTAAGAATAGTAACCTGTTACAGGTACAGCTGCAGTGACACATGTGGCATCAGACACAGCCGTGTCAGAACACATGAACTTTAAATCTTCATTGCAAACAATGAGATTTTGTTTGAATGAATTTGCGTTCCACTGGGATCTATTGATGAAAGATTGTTTAAATACCTTTGAATACTGCTGGTATATGATAATTTCTCATTAAAATTAAAAATATATGATTTGAACGGTTTTTAGTAACACTAGGATCTACTAATTCTTCAATAAAATTTGTAAGATAATATGGTCTTAATTCTCGTGAGTAGTGCTGGGAGCTAATAATTCTTCTTATAAATAAATAAAATATGGTTTTAATACCTTTCAAAACTTCTGGGATATACGTACAGAGCGAATCTGCTTGCGAGAGGAAAGACCCGGCTTGGAATCCCGCTGCCGACATGGTTGACGCGGCTAGAAATACGGCATGGGACTTGGGTATACAACCGAATAATTATCGAAGTAATTATCCGACCCAAGAATGGGCCAGAAGGTTCGTTCCTATAGCCTAATTCTATTCTATTCTATTCCATTCTACATTCGTTTAATACGCCCGTGGTTTTATATTGAAATCTCAAATTCATCAGTTAATTCGTCGTGGGCTAGTTTAAGCATATGAAAACTAAACCACTAACTAAACTTTAACTCAGAATGACTCTTTTTGACATACACTAGGAAATTGTCCACCCTAGGCATTGTAGTCATTGAAAAAATTATTACTCAAACAACTGATTTTGTCTCCTCACGATTCCCCAAAAAATACACACGTGAAACGATGACAGAAAATTACTTACATTTTGCGTGTAATCGAAAGCTTCGTAGCTGGAACTTCTACAGCTATCGTGGGGCCAATCTAAATGAAGAACTTCTTTCTGTAAAATAAGTTAATGAAACACATTTCGTGTTAGAGCTTTTTCGACATTTTCTGTGATCAGTTTAGAACTATGAGTTGTGAGTGGTACAAGCTTTAATTTATGTGTTTTGTGCAATGAAACTCCTTTCCGACATATGATACATAACGTAAATGTTTCACTTATATAACGTGAAAAACAGGATAAACTACTTAAAAAATCCTCTATTTGGAAGAGACTAGGCAGTTTTTATCGCTTAGCCTACCACTAGATCTAAAATTATTTAGCATGTCCCCAATGACATGCACTCATTCTCTTAGCTTTATTTTCTCGTCTTCTACGAAGTACGAACACTGCACTTCAGAAGTAGATATTTGCTGCTCTTCTTCGTTTGAACGCTGCAGTGTTTGCAAAAAGTCTTCAACTCCAAACTCGAAATTTCTCTTTAATATTTTTCAACTGCTCAACAATAACCAGGCATGTTAAGTTGATCGAGTGTCTTTAATTTGTACTGAATCCATTAACTAGTCAAATTATTCGACAGGGAACTTAAACTAATTAGTAGACCAGCGTTCCAGATTTATTTTTACCAGCCACAAAGCAGGTGTTACAGGGTACTTGGTAAACGTTACCCTCACGTCAATTATACTGAAAAGGAATGAATTTCTCAAAACAAAATATCGAATGCTTTTCATTATAAATTCATATGATCAATGTCTTACTTTTTTGACAGCGACGGAGTACGTGCTGCCGGGGGCGACGTTGAAGCCCTCACTGGAGGGGAAGGGAGCCTGCCAGGGGTCGTGGACCAGCACCCGCAGCCCCACCTCCGGGGACAGCAGAGACACGTAGTCTGCAGCGTGTACGCTCAGTGTCAACCGGAGACCCGACTGCAAATGATACGAAATTTCAAAAAGCTCTTGTAACGAAATAATGTTGTTTTCAACAAGTTTGTAGGAATGATGATTTTGCCAATAGATCTGTAGAAATACATTCGATAGGTCTGAAGAAATTATGTTGTCCTCAACAATTCTGTAGAAATGATGGGGTTTTCAATACATTTGTAGCAGTAATGTGGTTTGTAACATGTCATTAGAGATAATGTTGTTTTCAACACGTCTGTAGAAAACTTTGTCGAAGGAAACACATCTCATCAAGAGTTGTAATGTGGAGAAACGTATGCTGACATTTAATCACATTTGAAAAAATATGTAGTGCTCATAGTCACAAACTAACCAATTAATTATATCGTAGATCATTATATCTCTCGCAATCATTTAGCAGATTTGGGTTGTCGCATCTTTTCTCACATAAGAAAAACTGAAAGTCGTGTGATCTATGAAGTGAAATATTTCGAAAAAAACATTTTCGAATGATAATTGTGTTTTCAAATAATCTCTAAGTTCTGAGGCTGGGCTCAAAAATTGTGTAAAAACTCAATTCCTAATTAGAATTTTATGTGTGTTCCTACACCTGCACGGGTGGTTAGTTAATTCTTTAAGTACAATGTATAATTATTCAAATTACTTTCCCTGTCATGAGTGTACACTTAGCAGGACACCATCAGTGCTCTTTAAATTGACCCAATAAGTGCACGCTGACGTTACTTCCATGATCACAGACACTTTAGATCCGTGGCTCCCTGCCTTGACTTACTCACGAACCCACTGTGAATGTCAGAGGTCTCCACGAACCTAAAACTTTTTGAGACACGATCTCAGCCTGAACTATACCATCATACGTGTAATAGTATTTCGTAAATTATTAACTTTATAGTGGAATATAGTTCACAGGAAGAGAATGAAGAACACCCTTCCCGCTACAAGTCTGAACACACGCTGAAGGTGGTAGCGGTAGTTCGAGGGCAAGGCTAGAGGCTGTTGTTTCTCCTACTTTAATTCTAGCTTTGGCTATCAGGAAGGTTTCACAATCCCATCGAAATATATTCATGCTTCTCCTGGGGGCTCATGCTCCCCAGTTAAGGAACCCCTGCTTTAGATCAAGCAATATAAGAGAAGAGCCATTAATTACTGCCAGTCTATGAAATGGAGAAACCGTGAAACATAAAGAGAACGATGACGTAATCTAGCGATGACTACGGAGTGTCAGTGTTAAAAAACGCTGTTGAATGTTGATTGTGTCATATACAGTTCTTAAATACGAAGTAGAGTAATAAAGGGAATTCAGATGCTAAAAATGATAAATTATTAGCATGAATATTAGCGGAGATGATACATTTGCCACCGAATATTTGAATTTAAGTTTTAATTGACTGCAACGACGGTGTAGCTGAAGTAACTGCCCAGACCTTGTGTCCTGTGTTGGCTGACGTCCTCTGGACAAAGTACTGTCTTCTGTCGGCGCTGGTGTAGTTAGCAGAGTCCTCGGTCTCGAGGTGTGGTGAGTTAAATGTGTAGCACATGCCAAATTCTTCTGATACCCAGCGGTGGAATTCTCTGTTGACAGGCACTCAAATTGTATGCAATGAAGATAATATTATTTGAAAACTAGCAATCACTGAAAAATATAAGCTAATGTACCCGTGATCACATATCATAATTACAAAATAGAAAAGTTTATGAAAATGAGCTATTTCGTTTCACGTGTTCGTATTCGAAAACCCTGAATAGAGTGACTCTAAGCAGCCAACTACTCAGATGAGTGTCATGACTAGACACTTAGTTATCCTGACTGAGATACGTGCATGACTAGACAGTTATCCTGACTGATATACGTGCATGACTAGACAGTTATCCTGACTGAGATACGTGCATGACTAGACAGTTATCCTGACTGAGATACGTGCATGACTAGACGCTTAGTTATCCTGACTGAAATACGTGCATGACTAGACAGTTATTCTGACTGAGATACGTGCATGACTAGACGCTTAGTTATCCTGACTGAGATACGTGCATGACTAGACAGTTATCCTGACTGAGATACGTGCATGACTATACAGTTATCCTGACTGAGATACGTGCATGACTAGACAGTTATCCTGACTGAAATACGTGCATGACTAGACGCTTGGTTATCCTGACTGATGTCCGTGTATGACTAAACACTTAGTAATTCCAACTGAGTTGCATAGTGATAGTTCAGTGTTGCTGAAGTGCTCTCTGAGGGACAGAATCATGAGGGAGTGTCGTTACCTACAATTGAACTTTATGATCGTTGAACATGACTCGTTGCTCGCTGCATCCCTTCATGTACAGCACACGGAACCATGTTTATTGAACAGCATGTGGCATTTACATGTAAGAGAGCAGCACAGACTAATAGCCTTAGCATTGACGACCACTCACCAAGGCATCGATTACTCACCAAAGTACAGGCCTCCCATTTAAGCACTAACGACTTAGCGTATTTGACGGCATATGAGACGCGACGACGAAGACGGCATGTAAGACGTGACGACGAAAACGTCATATAAGACGAAGTACTGAGCATAAGCTGGGTTAGCGAGCGTCAGAGAGATTAGACTAGACCTACGTTAGGTCTCAAACTTCACTTACGATGTATAAGACCCAGGGCGATTTTTTGAGCCAAAATTTAAAAAAATTGCGTCCTGTTTCCTGTCTAATACGGTACCTAAGCTCCAGCTACTCACTTGTAATTGCAGTGCCGCTTGTCAAAGCTACATGTCTTGATGACCTGGTCAGCAGGTCGGGCGCTGTCTGCAAGAACCTGCTCGTCAGGCACGATGGCTCCCAGCAGGTCGCTGAGGTCGCTGGTGCGGCTCTCCAGCACCAGCTCCTCCAGCTGCCCTGTGTCCACCGCTGTGGCTGCACCGAGGGAGAGGAGTGGTGTTTGAATTGAACAAACGACTTTCATGTGTTGTTAAATATATTAAGTGGTCAAAAATGAGTTACTTTAATTCAAGATTAAAGATTTCAAGGTTTAATTGAGAATTAGTTGAGTAAGGCTTGTAGTTCAATTGAAGGAGTTGTCGTAGCTGTGGGGGATATGGAAGCCTCAGGCTCGCGTCTCACACTACCCGTTTATGAACTACTCAACATACATCACTTTAATCCACCTCGTGTTCCACATCATCTCCATTTCATTATTTCATGCTTCATACCCCACTTCACGTTGGGTTATGCATCAACTCATTTGGTGCAACACATCACTCGCTTCACATCACACCTGACATCGTCTCAGCTCATGCCTCACCTCGCCTCAGCATACGCCTCACCTCGCCTCAGCATACGCCTCACCTCGCCTCAGCATACGCCTCACCTCGCCTCAGCTCACGCCTCACCTCGCCTCAGCTCACGCCTCACCTCGCTCCTCCCTACGCAAGATCTCGCCAGCAGAAGAGGAGGTCAGCTGAGTTTCCCAGGGCGTGTTCTCAGACACCTCTTCGCTTCCGAAGAGCCACGACTGTTAATGGCGTCAGTTGAAACTAAAACTTCATTAAGCTCAATTATTTTACGAAAAATTATTTTGTTAACATATTTGAACATCGGTATAATTCATGTTACTAGCGATTCTCCTATTGCTGCAAAGTTTTCTTTGATTATCGCTGCTAAAGCTCCAAAATCGACATGAGATAAAAGTAATAGTGGTTACCCAGCAATAGCATAAGCAAAACTTACATGGAAGATATCACGCTTGTTGCGGGCAGGAAGGGGCTCAAGTGTTGTAGTTTCTGTATTAGTATTGCTTGTAGAATCAGTCATGCTAGATTCGGTGACTGTCGTGGTCGAGTCTTCTGTTGTAGTTGCAGCACTGGTAGATTCTGTGACAGATTCGGTGGACTCTGTGCTGTCACTTTTTGGATTTCCTTTGTTTTTGGTCGTACTGGTATCAGTAGTAGTAGAATCAGTATTAGTTGTCTGTTCACTTGCAGACTGCTCCGTGGTAGTGGAAAAATCAGTTACTGTTGTTGAACTGTCTGTAGAGGCGAGTTCGGTGGTAGATTCTTCCGTGGTTGACTTCGAACCAACGCTACTTTCAGTACTTGTGCCATCGCTAGTTGTATCACTTGCAGCATCGCTCGTAGTATCGCTACTTGATGAATCTGTGCCATCACTTGCAGTGGTAGAGGTAGTTGAAGAATCGCTGCCAGTAGAACTCGAATCTCCAGTACTTGTAGACTCAGATGTCCCTCCACTGGATGTAGAATCAGATGTTTCTCCACTAGATGTGGAATCAGATGTGTCTCCACTCGAAGTAGAATCAGATGTCTCTCCGCTCGATGTGGAATCCGATGTCTGTCCACTCGATGTAGAATCAGATGTCTGTCCACTCGATGTAGAATCAGATGTCTGTCCACTTGATGTAGAATCAGATGTCTGTCCACTCGATGTAGAATCAGATGTCTCTCCACTCGATGTAGAATCAGATGTCTGTCCACTCGATGTAGAATCAGATGTCCCTCCACTCGATGTGGAATCAGATGTCCCTCCACTCGATGTGGAATCAGATGTCCCTCCACTCGATGTGGAATCAGATGTCTCTCCACTACTAGTTGAGTCTGATGATTTTCCACTTATGGTGGTATCCTGGCTGCCGCTTGTGTCTTCGGTTGTACTGCTAACCGTAGGATCCATTGAATTATCAGTCACTGAATTACCTGTTCCAGATCCGCCTGTTCCAGAACCCCCTGTTCCAGAACCGCCCGCCCCAACCCCAGTACCCTCCGTAGTTGTTTCAGGGCTCTGAGTGGTACCGATAAGGAGTGGCCAGTTGTAGTCCCCGTGGTACTTGTTAGTGCAGTTGTAGGTGCTGCAAGCTTCTGTGAGATGAAAATAATGTTTGTATATCTTGTGTTAGATAGGTAATTTGTTCATACGAAACTGTGCTTGCCACTAAGCTTATACAGTGACGTACTGGGCAGCAATTGCCTCTCTGTGAAAGGAATGAAGCCCTGGCTCTACTTCGAGGTTATTCACCAAGAAATTCGCACAAAGAAGTAATTTACGATTCTCCTCTAACTCTTCGAGGTTCACCCTGTTAATAAATATGGAGATATACAGGCTTACAGCCAAAGCAATATCGTCAGGAGTGGTGAAGAGAAGTGGTGACGGGGAATGGTGATGAGGAGTGGAGGAGAAGAGTGAGGATAAAGTGGGGAAAATAAGGGAGGAGCAAAGCCCATGAATTTAATTTTCAGACTGTAAATCACGGGTCTGTCGAGGCTGCAGTCAGTCTCATGCTATCAGAGACTCAGACTCAGTATGTGTGCGCATAGTAACACTGATCATATAAACACATTTAGTTACCCACATACACTACACATTACAATGAACGATCGATCAAGAAATCAAAAATTGCAACTTAAAAGTTTCCTCACATCTTGCGTAGTTAATTACATGAATTTAGTTTTACTGTTAGAAACTCAAACTATCACATTATTTCGTGTGCAATTTATTTTCGAAGAAAAATCCGTTTTAGATTTTTACTTATTTTTATTTTTAACTTTTGAGTCAAATATAAGAAAATTATCACGATGTGTAGTATCAACAAATTTTTTCAGTATAAGGTATCTGAATAGCTAGCTAATTCGTTAATGAGTTTTCTGTTTCATAAATTTCTCGAAGTAAAGAAAAAAATGGACAACTTTATTAGTTTGTTATAATATTATCTGATAACAATGTACACTAACCCTGTTATATTCTAAATTCATTTCTTGTAATTTCAAATTCTTATTTTGCTTGGATAACATGATCAAGGTTTCAATCAATTATAACATTGCTATACATTATTGTGATTAATATTAATCTATCATGAATATCAAGGATGAAACTGTTGTATTATCTATTCTATAGTTAAGTGCATTTTTATATTGAAATTGTGCATCTTGTTTATAAACTAATGCAAGTAATATTGATTGGAAATTTTTATGTAAAAATTGTATATGATATATACTTTGCATGCTTAGGAAAGCTCTTGGCCCAAAAGTTTCAACACTGAGAGAATTGAAAGCATTGAAATTAATGCACAACGAATGAGATCACTGAGGCTATTTTAAATCTAACGAATGTTATACTTGTTTTATTTTAGCTCTTGCATTATTCTCAGACGACTATTGCTAAGGCATTTGTCTCGTCAGTATTATCCTTGCTTCTATGTATTTTTGATATCTTTGTTTAGCAAAGACATGAGCTTTTTACATAATCAACAAATGTATTTCCACCACCTATTTACTTACATTATAAGGAGTTTGAAAATGCAATGTCAATGCTTATGTCAGGTATCAACTTAATTAGAATAGAATAGAATAGAATAGAATGAGGCTATAGGAACGAACCTTCTGGCCCATTCTTGGGTCGGATAATTACTTCGATAATTATTCGGTTGCATACCCAAGTCCCATGCCGTATTTCTACCCGCGTCAACCATGTCGGCAGCGGGATTCGAACCCGGGTCTTTCCGCTCGCAAGGAGATTCGCTCACCAGTCGACCAAGCTGGTGATCGATTTTTCTACGACTACGATTTTTAGAGTCATTCACAAAGTATGAGGTAGCTTCCTCGCCCGTGACTGACTTTATTTTGGCTCGTTTAGAAAAACAATACAGAAAGATAAGAGAATTGAGAGTTCAAAACTCATGCCCTGAACGGAAATTTTACGCCCGTACGCAACCCAAGTTTGTTAGATATACTAACTGTATGTATACGTATAGCTCAAAACTATCAATTTTATCATTAATAATTTGGTTCGAAGCATCATCTGTATACGTACAGGCCAAAACCATAAATTCTATTGTTTATTGAATACATTTCTTTGCGACTGATGACATACTCGTACAGTCACCAGTTCATTTCTAGCAAGATGAACGTACGATCTTAGCTTTACAATGAGACCGTAAGTGTAGTAGTTTTTTTTACTCGAATGTTTTTGATTAACCATAACTAATATTTTAACATGTGCCTTGCATCAAACTTACCCTCTGCAAGAGGATCGTCACTCGAGTCCTGTAATCCAGAGCAAACTGAGGAAAAATTGAGGGTCCGGTGTTAGAAAGTTGCGATCATTTAAGTGCGGAGTGATGAAACAACCAGAATAAGTGGCAAACAAGCAGAATACGGAGGCAAACAAGCAGAATATGGGGCAAACAAGCAGAATACGGGGCAAACAAGCAGAATACGGGGGCAAACAACCAGAATATGGGGCAAACAAGCAAAATACGGGGCAAACAAGCTTAATACGGGGGCAGACAAACAGAATACGAGGGCAAACAAG
>VCRD01000894.1:59560-115165 GCA_006783055.1 Trinorchestia longiramus
ATACGGAGGCAAACAAGCAGAATACGGGGGTAAACAAGCAGAATACGAGGGTAAGCAACCAAAATACGGGGACACACAAGCAGAATACGGGGGTAAACAGGCAGAATACGGGGGCAAACAAGCAGAATACGGGTGCGAGCAAGCACAATACGGGAGCAAGCATGCAGAATACGGGGCTTCCTGATAGGAACAGCAGCGCAAAGACAATAGCCATTTGAAAAAAAAAATCATCCAAAACACAGTAACATTCAGACACAGTTATAATAGGTTTTAATTACACATTAACAACAATCCTTGCGGAACAGTAATTTTTCTGAATTTACTGATGTCAAAATAAAGTTTCTAAAGTGTTCGTCAGATAGAGAGCATGAACTGACGCACATAAAACACACTAGCAGCTTGAAGACATGATAGTTTTAGTAAGCCTAATACTTCACTTGGTTGTTGGTTCTGCTGCTGCAGCTGCACGAAGGCACCATAGGTGGTGTGGGAGGAAACTTTACTTCGCTGCGTCAGAGGGTTGAGATTGCAGAAAGTAACCGCTGGGTATGGAACCTTTCGCTCGTACCGCCTCTGAAAATGAAAGCAGAACATATTCGATAACTTAAAAGGATCTTTACATTTCTTAGGAATAAGATCAGTAACGAACAGTGTGTAGTTTCTTCATATTCTCTGTTGTTTCTAGACCCGCAATATTCCCTCCCTCAATAAAATACACCTGGTCATTGGAACAAATTTTTTCCTGGGTGAATCTTTTGCATGAAACGCAGGTTTACTCCTCCTGAATGTTATATAAATTTTTAATATACCCCTAGTAATGAGGGATTGCAACTATAGTCATCATGAACCGACTATTTCGTTATTGAAGTTCTATGAATGGACTTGACTATGATGGAAATATAGTTCTCAGTTACATTAATTGCAAACAGCATGGTTTGCATCGGTAATTTATCAGAAAATAATAGTTTAGTGTAATAAACATTAGATGTGTTACAAGCTTTCTCGCTTCTTCTATAGCTGAGTGCTTAGCAATTTGTATCTGTGCTGCCAGGTTCCTAATTTTGAGGGCTCGAACCTCTATGCAGCCGTCGAATTTTCTCTGCTTAAGACGCAGGGACCAGGCAGGCTGACAGATTGACGGACTTGAGCTATTTCCTCAAATTTCCAGATCATTGCAACGTACCCCTACGAGCTTCTACCTGAAGTCACAAAGATAGACGGAAACAGTCGCGGAAAGCATGAACACTAGTCTTAAGATGTTAGTATTAAAAATCTAAAAACATTTTACATGTCATGTATACTTGAATGGAAGAAAGTTTCTTTTCTGACTTTTCCCTTTCTAAAGTTATTTAAAATATGTCAGTCGCACCAGCCAGGGAAATGTTTTCGAATATACTGCAGTCCCATTTGCTTGGTTTACATGTGCCTTTCCATGAAATTTTATGAATTCAAAACTTCCTTTCCTACGACATTTTACAGTCACAATGGCTGATGTGAATGACATAAACGTTATAGTGGCTGATTGGTTTATATATAGATTTGTATTTCTGTTTATTCAGTGAAGAACATTTTAGTAAACACATAATGGTGGTTCTGAAGTAATTTAGTGCAGAATTGAAAAGCTAGCAAAGCCTGCCATAAAACCTAATACATCTTTTTCATTTCTCGTATTTTGTCAGAAAAAATCCTGTAACAGAATCGCTCGCAGTAACTTCAATACCGGTGGTCTAATTCTACTCTACGGCAGAAGTGGCGGATAATAAATAGTCACAAAAATACCCGTGTGTGTCAAACAAAACCAAAAACAACAGAGCTTCGAAGCATAAACTGTACAATCGATTAGAATTGTTAATACATTTTTCTGCAACATAATTTTATAGTAGTCAAACATAAAAAGTAGAACGTTGAGTCGGAAAGAATGAATGAATACATGAGGGAGATGACGAGAGTGCTCTCTTTATTGGATCGGCAGCCCTTGCAGTCTCGTAGCATATTTTTGCTGCTTGCTCATAGTAATAATTGGGTTCTCTGACCTTCCTATTTTTTAGCAAGATACTCTTGCTGTCATTTTCAAGTGCAGCAAAGATTAAATTTACATGTAGGTACAAACATCGTACAAAAACTATGTAAATAAATAAAGAATGTCTGTCTTGGGGATCGAGTGCACAATGCAATTACATTATCTGCATCATGAAATAATTTTTTTTACTATTGCTTTCATTGAACAGTATTCATACTTTGTCCGCGTGCAGCAGGAGAAGTGAACATGCAGCTAAGCAGGGTGGTAAATCTATATTTTCGTGGCTTAAGCTGGGCCTGAACACAACTCATCTAGTGAAGATGACACAAAGAATACATGCACCACGGGCGATGTCGACCATCATTTCTTCGCCTGAACGCTCATCATTCACTTGACTGCGTGATCGTTTGTTTCTTCTTAACCCTAGAACGGTAACCTGGGGTTATTTTCTCCCTAGTTACCATGCTTCCCACGCTTCTGGAAAGAGGGTTACCATTCTAGGGTTAAATATGTCGCATCTTTACATAAGGTCAATCTTGATAGACTTGATTTCTGACGAGGTGAACACGCCTGGGCAATCAATATAATAAACGATTTGTCTTCATAATAATGAAAATATACATATATTTTAAAAATAGATTATATATGACGCAAATATCATTAAGAAAATCTTCATTAATTTTCAATAACATTGACGTTTTAGAAATAAATATATATTCCGTACACAGTCCTTCCACAGTGCGTGCGAGAAAAGCTCAAGTTCATCGATCATGAACTAAAATACAGTGAGTGTGCTTAGCAAAGGTCAGCTTTGCTGTATACGTTATGCAGTCATCAATTTTTAAATACCCAGCAAAGTTTCATAGAGAGCTTTGAATGAGGGATTTTGGGCCGAAGCCAAGTTAAGAATCATGTAATTATCATGTACAAGTAGATGCAAAAGTGTAAACAAGTATGATAGTTGGAGGGAGCTTGTAGGGATGGAAGTTACCATCAAAGTTAAGTTTAGTCTCCGTTCTTTTTTTTTCTCCTCAGACCATGGACCTCATTTTCCCCTTTTTTATGCAATAATATAAACAAAACAATTTTATGCTAGCAAAACTGTAGAGAAATCCTTGTTGCTTCATGTAATTTCTTTTTTCAGAGCTTATTTGACTTTGCTTCATTTCGCTGTGTATTTTGTGTATGCAAGAAAATGTAACGTGTCATAAACATCAACTGTTAAAGAATATGGAATTGTAAATCTCTCACATCTGATGATTTAATTTCAAGAAAAGTCGTTATTTCTTGCAATACTCGACTTAATAATAATAATAATAATAATAATAATAATAAACTCGACCTCTAGCGCACACACGCACATTTCGGTCACCACTGTGGGACATGTTTGCGAATGCGTTCAAGAATTAATTCATTAATTTTTTAATACATTATTACAAAGTACTCTACTAAATCTTATGGCATATGTAATCAATTTTAAATTCAGAGTTTTTATAAATATTCTTTTTAATATCTTTAACTCTTTGATTCTTATGTAAACTTCTTACATTTGGGATGAGTTTTCCATCGCTCACAACTCTGCGTTCAAACGTTTCTCAAATATTTCACAAAGTGTCGGCTGAGAAATGTTCGGAATTAAATAGTTTGAAAATACTATCCTTTCCATTTCCTTTAATGTTAAGGAAAGTCACTAAATGGAATTTATTCAAACGTATCTGACACTAAAGTACGGCTGGACCTGTGGACATCCAGGTACATAGAGGAACATGCATGCAAGTTCACAAACTAGAGAACAAATTATAGGGAAAATGGACATATTAATACAACATTATGCACTAAAGCAGTTATGATGAACGACAGTTCAGTTATCGAACAAGCCGAAAATTTCTTGGTGCCGACGATTATTCTGAACATGATTCTGTTTAGAGTGTAATTTGAGGAGCATTTATGAACTACAGTTCATCAGTTTTTACAGATATTTTCAATATTTGTCATCTTTTTCGCAGTCTTAAGGAAGTCCCCGAGGACTAGACGCTAAGTTCGAGAATGCACAGCTCTGCTTTGATTCAAAAGCAACAAAAACTTGCAATAGAGACATAAAAAAATGAGTGGATAGGTGAACGAAGGTTGTTTGCAACCATGGAAATTAAATGGTTGATGAAAATTCAATTACTCATGTGCTCACATTATCCTCAATATTGAATTGATAAAGAATTAAAACCTGAGTTGCTACCTGATACGTACATACATACATATATTCATAGTTTAAGCACATATAACCGATAGAAGGATGTGAGTGCAGGCCACAGAGGCAGTCTGGGATACCTAATTTAAAGTTTTTGAATCATTCCAATAACTCCTCATCATCGCCGCGGTTGAGCGCTGGTTCTCTGACGAGAAGGACATCACGGAGATGATGCCTAGTCCTATCGGTTATCGGTCATCGTCGCCCAGCTATACATGATATACCCTTTTAAGGATATAAAATCCTTAAGTTATAACATGATGCCAAAATGGGAATTGAAATTATTTCAACTGTTTTGCACCAGTTAGAACTTTGACAGTGTATGGAAAGCTAGAACATGTACAAATATATTTTTCATGTTTACCTGTGTATTATTTATCCCAATAACAGATTTAAACAAGATTAACATATTCAGCTTGAATCTGGTCTTCGTTACTAAGCTTCATGTGCGTCCAATCTTTGATAAAGTATGTACTCTGTATAGCAGAATTCACAATGTTTCGTCATTTTTACAATTCTGGTGGAAGAAAAATCAAGCCAATTTTACAGAAATGCTGGCAGCTCCAAGCTGATGACAGCCAAAACATTCTTGCTAAAGCGTCGTGCTTGACGTTCTAAGTCGACCTCACTCATTGATTTAACTGGTAGCTGTGCAGAGATTGGTTACATAATTAGCCTACGATTACGCTCATTGGCTGCTGGTCCGAACTTTACCCTAGAATTTTCGCGCAGCAATGCCACTTTTTCAATAGGAGCGTTTAGTTAATGTCAAACATTGGGTAAAAAACTATAACTATGATGTAAAACAATGCCAAACTCTAACTAAAAGAAGTTCAACGTTTGGTCAGGGGAGGCACATATCTCACAAGGTACCTATAGTAAAAAAATCTGAAAATATACTCCTAATTGCGAAAAGCCTGAAAATAAATATATGCAACGTTGAAGTTAAACAAAGGAACGATGCATATGAGTACAAACATCGTTCTTTATTAGTTTTCAGTCCATCAGCTTAGGCAACATTTGAGTTTCAATGAAGTACCATGGCGACAATTTGAGATATGGTCGAATAAAATCTCCAGAATCTCAAACTTCACTAGTTCATTTTCACGCATGGTTGAGCTAATATTTTAGATGGGCCACTGACTTTGATTATTTCTATACTTCCTGATGCGGAAATACTTTCCCGGTGTAGAACATATCAAAATATATGCTAGATTTTCTCCTATGCACCTTTGCAAAAATGAACGATTATTGAAGCTGACGAATGCGTAAAATTATGGGTCCAATATTTATCGTTGGTAGTAACTCATATTTTAGGTGACATTCCATAAAATTTTTGAATGTCGTTCATAGCTCGTGAAAATGTCTCCTCTGTAGCTACTGCACCATTTTTTCCAGAATGATCATCAGAAAATTGCGCTTGCTTGATATTTTAGATGTGGCATGACTACCTAACTGTTCGTGTCATCTAAATCAACAATGATATTTGAGCAGTCTCTACTCCGCAATAAATTACTATGGTTCTTGCGATGCTCCCTACTTTTATTTCGTATTTTTTACGTGGATTTTTCATGTGCTAACCACATGATCACTCACCTCCACCACAGTTGCTTTAGGGAAGTTTGCGTACTCCCGTACGATGTACACACAGTGAACGATGCACACAATGAAGGCGATCAGGAAGAGAATGATCCACACGACCATGCGACACAAATGCACAGCCCTGTAATGTACAAAAATACATTTCTTTAAACAAAAAACTTTGCTCTGAAAATAATAATTATAATTACAATATACAATAATTTTGCTCTGAAAAAATAATGCTCTGAAAACATCTGAACTTTAGTATACATAAAAACTTAGTAATGACGTTTAATTGAATTTTATATTCTACTTGCAGCACTGTTTCATGAGCATTCATTTTGAGAAAATTCTAAGGATAGATTTTTGAAGATGATTGAAGCGTAAAATACATCGGCTTAGGCATCTATGCAGAAATAGTTTGCTTGCATTACTGAATAGTAAAGATATTCCGTCGCTCCATCCCATTAGGAAAATTAAGCTTATTATTAAGCTTAGGAGTAAAGGTTGTTTCTTCATCAGGGTTGCTATGTTTGTACGTCCGTTCGAATTAATGTTCCGGCACGCGCTCTTTTTCTCGGCTTACGTAATATAGTGCGATTGGACTTATAACAGCTAATAGCAGCAAAAGCAATATAAATGCTAAAGGCCAAAGATCCTTCCTTGATGTACAATTTCCTAGAGGCAGATCACATTCCAGAAAGCATTACAGCTCGTGAATCGTATTTGCGCTTCAGCTCTAGTGTTGTGAACTTAAAATTTTACTGAATTAGTATTTATTTAAATTCTACCGTGCGTGTGAAACCTCCATTTACTGGATCAAAGCATGAACAGTGCAATTTCATTTCATGGATATGGCGAAAAAGTGAAGTCAGGCACGACTACAAAACTTCTCTCATACAATCTTTCAATCGATTAAATAGCCAATAACTCAGTGCCGTACAGCAGCCAAGTTCTGTGTTCCTGACCTTCAAGCATTGCATGATATTAAGTGCATTACAGCTACTGCATATGATAACGGAACATGATTGACACCAGCATATTGACGACCGAATTAGGAACTTTATGTTTTTGGTAGAATTTAATTCCAAAGTTTACTTTGTAGACGACCAGGTCACGTTTTTAATGAATTATTATTGATTTCACTCAGCCGACATATAAATTATTTTATTTCTGGTTTCTGTTAAACCTTCATAAGAGATGAAATTCTTCATGAGAGACGAAGACTATGAAGTATTATGGTATTCATTGTAGGTGTTTAGATGCAGTTTTCAGTTTGATTGCATTGAAATAAAGAATAGAATTAGTTGATACTATTTCCAGCATTACAGGTTAAAAATTCCTGGTATTTTCACCGTTTGCAAAATGAAGGGCATTAACAGTCACTTCCAACAGATGTATACATACATTCCAAGTGTGAACGGTTATACTTGTATGCCACTAGCCCACTGACTTTTTCTTTTATATGGCATGAAAATTTTGTCTCACGACTGTTTAGTTGGATTTAAAAATGTGGTTCTTTTCTGCAGGTGCGTGTTGCATGACGTTACTACGTAAAAGTTGTCATGTGACACTGGACTTATAAACGTGAAGTTCGATTTCGCAGAAGTTTGTTAGTGGATTCAACCAGCAGGTGCGACTATTAGATACGTCAAAGCTTATCGCAGCCTAAAGGCAGGAGTCATTTATTTTCTATAGAAATAATTCACATTCCCACAAGCACATAAATTTTATATTTTACCCGCAAGAAGCCATGAGCACACGTGGGCTAAAAGCTCATCGAAGTCAAAAAGCGCGTCGAGCGCCCCTACGAGCTCCCTGCTTCAAGTCGCACTAGACAAGTCCTCTATGAATTACCGTCAGTATGAATTGAAAAACCAAAGACAATACATGTACTGTATACCATATCGGAAATAAAGTTCTCTTCTGTATTCCACCCAAACACAACACTGACCAGTTTATCCGAGCAGGGCCGTGTAGGGTGAAGGTCTCGAGGAAGTCTCGGCTGCGCTGCTTGAGCTTCTCTCGCTTGGTGGCCGGGGCCTTTTGCTGCCTCAATTCATCTGGTGGATCCAGCCAGTCGTCCTCAGAGCTATCAGCATCAACAGAATACATGAGTTAACACAATAACTGACATGAGGTCACAGTCATTAGTTTGGGACTTAGATCTACAGTGGCACAATGAGTTAACACAATGACTGGCACAGGGTCACAGTTATTAGTCTGTGACTTAAATATACAGTGGTACAATGAGTAAACACAATTACTGACACAGGATGGCAGTCAAGAGTCAGTGACTCAGATTTACAGTGGGACAAAGTACTGGCAGATAAGACAAATTGGGCATTGATGCCCTGCATTTCGTGTGACTATAACCTGCAGAGGCTGACTCTCAGCCTTCCTATAACATGAAGGTTGAGAGGAAATGCGACAATAATTTTAATATAATAATATTTAATAATAATAATTATAAGACACCCAAGCGACCCTCCTTGCATCTTCACCGGGATGGTCTAATTACACGAGCTCAGCGAAGTCAGAATTAAAATTTTCAAGGCGTCATAGCTTAATTTTTTCTATTTCCATGAAATTGATCCTTAATGAAAAAAGAGAGGAACTAGCATCGTAAAATCACTCGAAGTACAAGTTTCCTAGTACCGAACGAAATTTACGAAAATATTTGGGCTCAAAATTGTTAAGTGATACAAGAATTGCAGAGATACCTGTATGACAGGCATAGTTAGCTACACACACACATTGAGAAGCCAGTATTGTCAAATATCCAGTTGCTCTAAGAAAACATGTTATCGTATACATCAAATTGAAACTTCCACTTTGGGTGTCGTTAAATCTCGAGCAATAATTCGTTACGTACAATAGGTATAGTGATCCGTGTTACAGGCACACATGATAAATACATACAATAAAAGTAAAAGTTAGTCGTTACACTCGTCAAAGAATCACTCAACACGATGCGTTCAATTTGGATATCGCATCTGCGTCAATACTTTCAGCACGCATCCCAAATACATGCCAGAAACTACAACTTTTTTCTCACAATGCAAAAGAAGGAAGGAGATTTATTAAGAAGAGTGCACATTCGATTATCTCGCGTGGCGTTGAGATAACATCAAGGCATTTGGTGGGGAGACTACAACAAATTGTGGCGCTAGGACTGGCTGTTGTGGCATGAGTGAGGTCCTCAGCTTTTTCTAATGGTTCTCTTTCCTAGTGTCAGGGAAGTGATTGGTCAATGACTAGCTACGGGACGATAAGGACGCCTGACACGATGGAACGCTTGGCGCAATGGAACGACTTGGGAAATGGGGCGTTCATGGCTGTGAGGGACAGAGGGGACGAGTGGCTTCTGATTGTTATGGCGTGTCTTACTGCGTGAAACAAGACAGCGAGAGGTGCAAAGACAGCCCAGGACTTGAAGCTACAATGAGCTTGAAATCTAATGTTACAGGACGCTTGTGTTGCGAGATGCTCGTATTGCGAGACATCCGTGATCCTAGAAGCTCGTGTTGCGAGTAAAGTAGGTAGTCATGCACTCGTATTTCTGCATGATTGATTCAGACGACAATGGTTTCACTGACACACTTAGTGATTTGAAGGACGAGCCTCATTATGATTATATTGCACGTACGTTGTGTTGTTCCTCATCACACGGCAGCAATCATACACACAATGCAGTCTTAACACGTTAACTCCGAAGTGGTACGTATGTGTACCACTTAGGTTAGGTTCTGTAATTTTTTCAGATCCTTCTAGTGACTATGCGTACAAAGTGAAGTTTTACACCAATCAGTCAATCGGAGTCAACGTGTTAAAAAGATCATGTGAGCACGTCTACATCCGTCGATCAAGTTGAACGGATTCCCTGCTCTTCGTTCTTACAGCTCTCGACGGATTTAAATTTGAAGCTACCACTACCAACCAAACAGGTTTCACCGCCTGGAATATAGATTGATATTTTTAGAGTGGTCTTTTTTCACAAATTCAAAGGGTCCCAGGGTTTTCAAATGCTTGTTTTGAGGTAAAAAACTGGGTCTGAATTTTTTGAAGTGATCAAACAACTATTCGAACAGCGCTGGTCAATTCAATATAGATATCAAGATGTAGGAGACTTCTCAAATTCTTCGTCTGGTTAATTTCCGTAAAATAATTTCAAGACTATTTTCCTGACAACTTTGCCTTAGATATTTTGCTTCATTATGACGCCGTTCAGTTCAGTAACATCCATTAATTTTCTTATTCACAATTATGATTCAATTTGAGTATTAAATAAAATTAAAAAAACAAGTTTTATTTAAATTCTAACCCGGAATAGGTACTGTCGACATCGTTGCAACGGATTAGGAAGATGGTCCTTGTTACAGACACTCACAATACGAACGTATAAACTGTCACGTATAATAAGAATGATGGTCCTTGTTACAGGCAGGCACGATACAAATGTATACTCCGTCACATATGATAAGTATAATGATCCGTGTTACAGGCACACACGATAAAATCATACAATCGATCAAAACGAGAGGTCTGGTGATCTATGTAAAAGGTAATGGGTTTATTGAAGAAACTTTGACTAGTGTTGGAATTAGAGACCTGCAGCAAAAACTCTTTTCTTATAAATTTTTAATCCAATGATTGCATGTCTTATTTCTTGCTTGCAGAGACTAGTCAAAGAGAATAAAATATCTACGGCTTTACGACCTAAGCTTTCTTGCGATGGATGAAGAAATATCTCTGATGGGTTTCACGATCTTTAATATTGTCATGTTCAAAATGTTCGAATGTTTAAATTTTTTCTCACTAACATGTGAGTGTCCAACTTATTCAGCTTAACTTAATGTTAATATTGATTCAATCTAGAGATTTATAATTTACACCAGTTTTTATGGCAATCCAGACAAAATTTTGTTGTGCTCCTAGCTATAGAATTGTAATGATAAAATCACAGTCTGTCTTCTCTTTTTAGATCCCTACTTCAATTATGTATACATAATGTGTACAAAAGTATTCACATAATAGATAAAGCATGTGCATACTTAATAATACTGCATTGAGTAAACACAATCAATTGTTTGAATTTTATCTGTGGGCTACCAGACGTGACACTTATTGATGTCGTCTGTGTGTCATACACACACTAGCAGCTCAGTGAAGGTGCTGTCTCTACACCTGTAACTTGATGGCAATTAAGAAAAACAGTATCAACTAGAAGGCATTTATAAAACATACCAGCAACGTGAAGGCAATTACGGAATACAGTAGCAACTTCAAGGCAATTATAAAATAAACCAGCAACTTGAAGGTAACTACGGAACTCACATTTCTTACCTCGCTCAGAATTCAATTCTTGAACTGCTGCAGACGAGTGACTGCTACGAGTTTTTGCCCTGTGCGTGTTTTATGAAAGTGCCTAGCTGGTTTAATTACTGGCCCCTCCCTCAGTCACGACTGCTACGCGTTTACGCTTGGGTGAACTTAATTAACTTGTCCATCTCTCATGTGTTTGCCTATATATTTCTACTGAATATTTCCTGCTGCGTGAACTATATGACCATCTGCATTCCAATAGTGTACATTTGAAATATAGATTTAACTAAGGTGGTCTTTAGTAAGACAGAACTTGCTCCGAACTCGACATTCTTGTTATTGGTCTTCAGAAATAAGCGTCACTTCCCCTGTATTGCCTCGAAAATTGAATGTTTCCGTTCCAATTTAACAGATATCTTTCATTACTTAAATTTGAAATGTTAGCTCAGTTATGTGAAAACCACTCAAGATAAAGCGACAAGTTAGAAGTACATCATTGAAAATATCGTTTAAACATTCGAGTTCACAAATCATGTCTATGAACCGATCAGACAAAAAAACATTTATGAATCCTGATATATACCGATTACAAATATATTCTACAATGATACCTTTGCTCTGAAATTTTGTTATTGCATAAAAGATCACATGACTTAGTTTTCTGTGGAATTTTTTTTGACATTTTACTGCTAGAAATTAAAAAAATGGTTAAAGAAAAATTTTCTTCACATGTTGTGTCAGTCTTTATCAGAATGTCTGAAAAAAATGTCACTTTGATACATACACACTTTGCAAAGCTTAGAATTTGATAACTATGTGATGACTAATCTTTTACTCCTCAATCTCTAGAGTTTGTATACAGATCCATGCTAACAGCAACATCTTCACACCAAACAACATTCACGCTCCAATCGAAGGTGCTTCTCTTTGAAAGTGTCAAAAGTATTCCACTATATAATAATACACAGTTTGTTGCTTGCTTCCTTGGGCTGTCTATCTGTCACGCTCTTAACCCTTTAGCGACGAAAAGGACCATACGGTCCTCTTTTACGGTCTTTGGGAGAATTGTTCTAATAATTAAACAGTGAGCAATATGAGGTTGCTACTAGGTTTAAACGCGGCGGCATGTTACAGCATCGTTCTTTTGGCTGCCTGGCTCTCAGCATGCTTCATTGCATCAGTGTACAGACGGTCTTTGTGAGCTTAGACGTACAAACTAGAAAAAAAATTGGTCGCTAAAGGGTTAATACCCAATAGACGCCGGAATTGTCTGAAATGGTTGAAAAACTGGTCAATATTAAAGTCAATAATTCCACAAATATGTCAAAAAATAGGAAACTTGTGATTTTAATTGGAAGAATAGGTGTATGTCAACAATACTATACTAACAAATAACGTCTACTAATAATTATTAGTGAAATATGTTAATTTTTTAACCGTCCCAATAATGGGACGCTGGCGGGTAATGGGTTAAGGATTTAGATGGGAGGAAATTCAGTGGGTTATACATGTACTATAAACATTGTATTGTGGATACCAAAAGCACATTCTTCAATGTAGAAACTCCTTCGCAAAGCATGCGTAGACTGGCAAATGAAACAAAAAATCAGTAAAAACCCCGTGAATTTCACGTGTAGGTCTACCAGTAACAAATATCTAACCCGAGGTAGCTGTGATACAGAGCCCACTCCTTGTCGTCCGAGCTGTACTCGTACGCGAGGTCTAGTTCTGCCATCGGCTCTGACGTCATGGCTGCGTACACTGATGTTTTCCTGATGAAATGTTTACATGAGTTATTGACAATACCGTTTACAGGACTTATCAGGTGCCGAGAAAACACCTGTAACGTTCAAACAAATTGATGCATGATAATAGACGAGGAACTGTGTGATCTTGAAATGCAAAAATACTTAACCATTGTACGGTTAGGATGAAAGGAATAGAAATCAGTCGGAGCCTGCCTATATTTCATAAATTGAAATGGGATGAAAATTTGAAAACGACAAATTCACCAATTGCATAGTTACATGCATAAATAAATACAGGGGGCTCAATAATTATTGTTACAACTTTTTTGCCCACATTTATTAATTAAATCAAATTATACAAATCAAACTAAAATAAACATGTTATTAAACCATTAATATTTCTGAACATCCATAATTTATTCAATATGCTTTCCACCAGCGTCGATAACCTGCTGCAAAAGTTTGGAGAATTTTTGACATGAGTCACTAGTGATTGTTTGGGGGATTTTTGCCCATTCCTCCTCAGCTCCTCAGCTTCTCCCTAGTGGATTTTACCAATTTTAATGTTCGAGCTGTTCAAGGGCGACCTTGCCCTGGCCTATTAGCTACCTTCCCAGTCTCTTTGAATCACTTGAGTGTTCTCCAAACCAGCATTCTGTTCACGTTTAGTGATTTGGCAATGTCCCTTGGTGACTTTTCTGACTTATGCAACTCTACAATTATTGCTATTCTACTATTTAGATCTTTAGCCATTATCTGGTCAAAAGTATCACGTGAAAGTTTAGATTATATGTATTTAAACATAAATAGAATAGCTGTAACGATAAATATTAAACACCCTGCACATGACTCTATGGGTTGTGTTGTTATTAACGCTAAGAATTTCCTCTTGCTCCTTGACACAAGCCAATTAGCTAGTGAACAGAAGTTCACGCAATTGAACAAGAATTATCTTTGTAGCGTTTCACTTTGATCGCCATTACCCCTTATCTAGATCATAAGTACTCTCCTTTCTTGATAACTATTACCTTCCTATTTTGACCGTCATTGCCCTTACCCTTAAAACATCATTTTCGGAGCTATGTATTACCACGAGTAAAATATTCGATAATTTAGCTCTGTCACGTACGTACAATGCGTGCTGGGTTTTGAACGATACTTTTTGTTTACAACAACTGCTTACACAAAACTATTCATTTTAGATTGATTTGTGAAAGCATTTTGCTTCAGTGGCATCTCACCTAAATTTCTACCTAAGTTGCAGAAATGTTTCAGGCGGAAAAATGACTCTGGAATGAAATACAGACATCATGAAAAAATGTGAGAAAATGATCAGTTTAATAAAAATGTCCGTTCAGGTGATGATTCATGGAGAAAGTTTTTGAGGGCCATGCGCTTAGGAAAATCTATGCAGGTTCCACTGAAGTCACACAATGTTTTTTTTGGCGAACGGTAGCTGACTGTAAAATTGAATTCAACACCAGGCACATTTTGGATGCCACGCAATGTCATTAAATTAATTTATCATCATCATAACAATAATAATAAAATGAAATTCGTAATCGCGATTCAGGTATTGGAAATTGAAATTTTTATTGATACTTTTGTTGCAAGAAGTGGAGTGCAAACACAACGAATTAGTCACGGTGCTGGAAAAATGTCGCGAAAATTTGATATACAAGACAAATTTTCTGCTTAGACTTTGTGCTCTTGATTCATACCGACGGAATCGAGCATTTGAGGCTTTGCAAAGAGTATTCACTAGAGCAACGAACTGAATGTATACTTTATAAATTTGTTTAAAGCAACGCCGCATTCAGAAATGTTAACGCGGTGTATATTCCTTCATTATTCAATTTGTATTAGTCATAGCTGTTATTTGTCTTCAGCTTTTTATTTAACGCCATATATTTCAGTATTTAAGTCTAATTACTAGTCAGTAATTCTAACAATTTGAGCTATTTCTACAAATATGAATGAAATATCAATGCAAGAACCACAATAATAAGTTTGTTTAATTTTTTGGCACTTAATTCCGAATATTTTTCGAATGTACAGGACATCAATTGGAATAAATTCGTTTTTAAAGGCTGTGGCTCGTATGAATTTGATTAGCTTTTTAAGTGATGTAATATTTTCACTTTGTCGAGTGTAAAGATATCTACCAACTTCAAGTCTTCAATTGACTTAATTTTAAATACAGCATAATTTAAAAATGAGTAAAATCTATCACTTTACACATTTATCTAACTAACTCCTCCAACCAAAAATTAAGAACGCATCTACTAAAAGATTGATTTCTATATATTGCTTCCAAAAAATTTCCATGCCTAAAAGTTATCTAATTATTGAAATGGAAGCAAAATGGCTTCAGTAAATTAGAAGCACGCCTTCCACATATTAACTACCGACAGAAACTTCCGTCCATTTCAATAAACCTTTACATCACGTTTATCGTCAACTTCTCGATAGGTATCAGTTCTAGAGAACATAATAGCCAACCATCAAATTGCTATATCAGAACAACGTTAGCTAAAAAACTGTGTACTGTACTTGCTCTTGCTCAGTGGGATGGAGCATTATCATGCATGAAAACAATCGACAGCGAACCATGAGATGGAGATTATCCAGTCAAGAAACAGTGGTGGAGTCGATAAGTTTCCAAAAGGCTGCACATGTGAGCATGATTCCTATGAAGACTCGAAAAAACTGTAATATTCTTTTGAAAAATATAAGATCACAGCATGATGCCTATGTCTTTTTGCTGACACCTGAAACTATTATTTCTGACCCCATCGCAGACGAGCCATAAGGAAGGTCAAAGGTCGCTCTGGTTTCATCCGACAAACAAAATCTTTATTTTACCTGACATTGTGACAACAATTGTGGGAAATCTTTTCCAGTCAACTTTAAAATTCACGAAAGTCTAGAAGGCGGAAAGATTTTCTTGAACTGTCTTGAATTTCTGCATAGTTACCTATTTGTTTTATAACAGCCTAGTGTAGCACAAAATATTGAAGCCCATAGCTATGCACAGCACTGCACCACCAGCCAAACATAGCTAAGGACCAGATGTTCACTTCGTATAACAATGAGCACAATTTTTGCTTATATCAGTGTTGGCTCTCTTGTTCAGACGGAGATGAACGCTACTGTACTGAAATGAAGGGAATACAAGCTTTTATGGGTAATATACGCCCAGTATGAAGGCGTTCCTACAGTAAACTGTCGCCATCTTTGTCTGAAAAATTATAGCAAACTTAAAAATTTACATTTTCTCATCAGACCGTGACACCTACACGTGTGCCACCAACCATGAGAGGCTTCAGAAATTAAAGTCGGAGTTTCAGCAACGGTTTCATCGATTGGTAAAAAGTTGAATAGATTTATGTCACGCCCTCGCTATGATAGCTGTGTTACATGAGCACGCCGCACACTGCTAATATGTTCGTTTACGTATTCGTTATGAGACAAACCCTGTAAAAATTGTCATCTCATGCTTTAATACATTCTTTAGGATGTTGATGACTGCAAGTTCCCTCTCAAAAAAGCAACGAAATAAAGAATGAAGGAGATAAAATAATAACATTATTGACTATCACTTCATTGACAATTAGGTTCTTGTTCATGAGCAGAAAGAAGAAAGTAAAAAACGATCAAGTCCTCCATACAATCTACGTATGTCATGTGAGCTGAGGGGCTGCACCGAGAACAAAGCACTCTGGAATGTTGTTCAACATCCTTTACAAACATGGGTGTGTTGACATACATGAAAGGAATACTTATTTGAATATTTCCTATAAAACCCCAAAAACTATTTATTTATTTATTTATTGTCAGCGACATGCCCAAGACACGTTCCAGTCATGTTACTATATTTAAAGAAGTCATTGTTCTTAATAGGCTATTTTCACATTTTATTAGATTGTCATCAAACACACATCCTATGTTAAAGCTCTTACTTATGGTTATAGAAGTAAGTATGCCAATTTTAATATCATTTTGTTGTTTTGAAGACAAATATCTATCCTACGCTTCACCAGAGGGAAAAATTGCTCGTTTGCACAACAGGGGTCTTAATAAATTTAAATTTTTATTCTGAGGAAAGATTCAATGATTAGCAAAACTTCACCTATTATGGCTATTTCTAAAAATATTAAAAAAAATAAATGAACATGTAAGAAGGTTTACATATAAAATATACCACGAAAGCTTCCTGGGTTTCATAAAGACCAATTTTGTAAAGAACGTCTTGTGATTTTAACCTCACGTGGTAGACACGAGTATCTGTTCAGAGTGTGCGGTCACCAGGTGTTGCAGGTAGAACCACAGGTGTTGCAAGTAGGACCACAGGTATTGCAGGTAGGACCACAGGTGTTGCAAGTAGGACCACAGGTATTGCAGGTAGGACCACAGGTGTTGCAAGTAAGTGCAAGATCACAGAAGTTACAAATAGGTGTAGGATCACAGGAGTTACAAGTAGGTGTAGGATCACAGGAGTTACAAGTAGGTGTAGGATCACAGGAGTTACAAGTAGGTGTAGGATTACAGGAGTTACAAGTAGGTGTAGAATCACAGGAGTTACAAGTAGGTGTAGGATCACAGGAGTTACAAGTAGGTGTAGGATCACAGGAGTTACAAGTAGGTGTAGTAGGATCACAGGAGTTACAAGTAGGTGTAGGATCACAGGAGTTACAAGTAGGTGTAGTAGGATCACAGGAGTTACAAGTAGGTGTAGGATCACAGGAGTTACAAGTAGGTGTAGGATCACAGGAGTTACAAGTAGGTGTAGAATCACAGGAGTTACAAGTAGGTGTAGGATCACAGGAGTTACAAGTAGGTGTAGGATCACAGGAGTTACAAGTAGGTGTAGTAGGATAACAGTTGTTACAAGTAAGATCACAGGTTGGGGTGTAGGATAACACTGACACGTGCTACATGGGTTAGTGTTTAGCGTCCTCTTGATAATTCCTAAGACTTTTAAATACTGGTCCTGGAGATCAAGTGTTCGAGAGAAGAAGTAAGTGAGAATGATTATAGCTCTGTAAAGTAGGACAAATAAGCTTAGTTAATAATAAAATCCTGACATTTAAAATCTATGTTGTAGAGCATGAAAAATAACAAAATCAGGATCTTCTGTGAAACAATGTCGGTGATGCCGGCGCACACTATAATTTCCGGTGATGAATTCATAACTGGGCCGCTAATATCAAAGAGAATGAAGAGTATTTTCAGTGCTTGAAATCAAATTCAAACAGTCGTGGCTCTTCACGTACACTTAATTCGTCTTAAATGGCACTAAAAATACATTTTTGTCAAGTGCCTCCTGGGATAACAAGGCGTAAGGATGAAACAAGAATGGCGCTTTGACAAACACGTGGTGCAAAGCTACGCACGCGAGGAAGAAGCCTTGCGCACTTGGAGGATGACACACGTGCCACTCCAAGTAGCACCTACGAGTGTGTTGGTGCCCCAGCGACTACGCCAAGCTCAGAGGGCGTGCCGGTAGGGTGTTGATAAGCAGGTCCATGGTAACGACGGGCGCCTTTACCTCTGAAGGCTTCGCTGACGTACGTGCATCAAGCAGGGGCGAGCTGAGTCTGTAATTTTTGTTCACTATAACTGCATGTGATATGCAAGTGTACTGTTTGACTAGCGGAAAATTGTACACGCCTCTCTGGCTACCTTAATTTCAACAAATCACTCACGAGAAAACAAGCTTCTGAACTTCACGGTCACATGCCTGTGTGTTCCCTAGTAATTACGAAAAGGAAGTATGTATTACTTGTATTTTTGCTCAATTTTTAAACGTACATGCTACCACTACTAATGTATTGAATTTGAAAGAAATTACATTTCATCATACATATTAAATTTCTGGAAAATCATCCAGCAAGGTAGAGCTCACAAATGTTTTCAGAATAACTCCATACGATCAATAAAATTACAATATTTTCATACTAAACAAAGAAGCTATTTTCCTTCACTTGTTCTTTCGTCATTTCTTTAATTTAAACTACATGTATTTCTGACCAGTTGCTTACAGTCTTCACCTTAAAATTTTAATATTTTCGATCGACTCCTAATTAGATTTTGTTCGATTACGGCGATTGTTACAAAATAAATATTTTCTCTCACGCGTCGAAGTCTCGGCACTGCAGGAACAAGTCAATCTTTTACGGTAGTTTTTTGTGTCGTTCATATATAACTTTTTTCTTCAGAGAAATTGGTCAGATGTGAGGCTCCGTCACGTGATGACAAGCACCTCAACACTTCATTTTACTTTCTTAGATGAGACTAAGTACACATTTAAAAGCTTAGAAATAGAAATAGAGTGAAGCATTAGGAACTAACCGTTTGGATCATTCTTGGGTCGATTCCCAAGCCCCATGCCGTAATTATAGCCACCGATGGTCAAGTACAAACAGACCACGGCGGTTGCGGGTCTCGAACCCGGGTCTTCCCGCATCGCAAGCAGGTTTGCTCACCAGTCGACCAAGCTGGCGGTAACAGTCGACCTAGTAGCTCTACGTGTACGAGTACAGAGGTGTTCTCACATGCTTAAGTGACTGCAACTACGGGATGATTGATCTTGACCCGCAGATGATGCTAGTCGATACTTCGGAAGATAGTAGCATTCACAATTCATATCTGAATTTGTTACAAAATAACATCATTGTCGTCGTCCACTTTGAAGTTGGTAAATTTAAGCTAATGTATTGAACATGCAGTATGCTCCGTTGTGTCAGATGCCATTAAGATTCGAGACAGCCTGATCAGATCACAGAGATTCACTGCATCAAGGCGAGTAGCTCTATTCAGTTATTCCAACCAATGATCTAATTTTTACAATGCAAATGCTCGGAGGCAAGGCTTTTGTCACTGATTAGAGTAGGATTATGAGACCCTAGAATGGCACAAAAACGCTACAATATCAGAGCGATTGCTGCTTGAAGGAGAGGTGCAATGACAAAGGATAACGATTATTGTGAAATGTATCAGAGATACTTTAATATTGTGATAGTTGTGGCCGTCTTCGTATTGTTGATTCATGGGATCATTTTTTTTTACAGATTTTTAATGTTAATTTAATACAATTTTTATTCTAGTTCAGAGTATTCAACAAAATAAACTGTCAAAAAGAAAGCGGGAATTCAAAGACATGCTGAGCTTTCAAAGTTTTTATTTTACGAACAAAGGAAGTGTTCTAACTAATATTTACGTAATCTAAGATATACAACTAAGAATGGAATGAATTTTTGAAATCACGTTAATCTCATTCAAATTTGCCTCAGTTGGTCTCAGATAATAAGACCATATACCATAATTAGGACAAAAAACGCCTGATAGGTGAAATTTGATACAAATTTCTCCGTGCGCTATTCTTCTTTTAGAAATACAGTGAGTGAGCTGAGGAACTTAATAATAATATTTGTTGAGATATTTATTCATATACACCTGTGAAAATAGTGATATACTGTATATGTGTGAGGCCTACTATACGGACCTAGTGAGTGTTGTCTCCGTGCTCTAACGTATTCATTCACTAATTCCAAGAATAAATGAAAATTATTAAACAAAAGAACAACCTGGACTGCATTGTGCATATGGGCAAATAAATTTGCCTGTATTTGAATTTGCAATGTTGAATTTAAATTGAGGATAATTATAAGTCAACAATACAGGAGCATTTAATTTTTTCTACAGCAGAAATTTTTTTTTGCAATGAGGTTTATCAAGTTTTTGCCCAGACTTTATTTTCATGGAAATTTTACATGTACCTTTTCTGTAGATGTAGAATAGAATCTAACGAGGAAGAATTTGATACAAGCTTTATAAAACAAACAAGCTATTGGCGCTTTCGAAGTATATATTTGATGAAGCTAGTACCTTAAATACAAATTACAATTTAAATTTGCCCGACAATGTAGATTCTGCAAAGCAGCTTGGGTTTTGTGAAGCTGTGTAAATTTTGGAAAACTGTGTAGAATTTAAGATTTGAAGATTTTGCGAATTCACAAAACTTTGCAACACTTTAGCTGGTTTTGCAGCGCAACTTTAAGAAGCTGTGAAGATTTTTCGTGATGATCCCTCCGGCTCCTCGAGTTGAAGCAAATCGCTTTTACCTGATAAATAAGACACGCATTTTACACAAAGAAACCTTTTTTAGGCCGAAACCAATCAAAATTTTATGATCCTTGTAGAGGTACTTGAACATCTTCGTAACAAACAACAACCACAAAGGTACTTGGATGATCATGTTACATAATAAAATGCCTGATTCTATAAGACTCTTGAGAAAATACTTTTAATTACTATTCAAAAAATTTTCAGCAAACCAGTAATTTATTTTCTCAATAGAATTAAATGACGACTGAAATTAAATAAGACAATAGGTTTTTATAGCGGAGGTATTTTGATCGGTGAAGAGCCTAATAAATGAAATGAATTCATGAAACTGGTGATTGAAAAAAAAGAGATGGGCTACTCATGTAACGGACTATTAGTAATTATTTTGGAAAAATAAATACGTCAAATTTAAATGGGACATTACATAGTTAATCGATTATTAAACAAAACCATCAGCGGGAAATACCGATCTAAATTCATAAACAATGATACATTTCACCAGCAAGCAAACTTTTTTCTTTTCATCGGCAAGATTTGATTTTATAGAAAATACCATTGTTTACTTTACAAGCTATGTTCTTCACATCTATACATGTACGCTCGTGTGTGTCGAACTACAGAACTGCTTACCATGCGGCAGCCAGTTGGGTGGACCAGCCAGGATGAAGACCTTCCTCGGCTCAGAGTTCTGAGTTTCTTGGGTGACCTGGACGTGCCTGCTGGAGATGGTCTTCAGGTACAGCGCCGGAGAGAACAGGATGAGTAGCACGTCTACCAGCAGATCGAACACCTCAAAAAAACTCACGATGGACATGCCGATGAAGAGGCCCAAGTTGCCGCCCGTGTTCGACACGAGCGTGTTGTACTGAGGAAGACGCGGGATTGGCTTAGTCAGAACCAATTGAACAGACATAGCAGGTCTGTTGCAACCTTTCAGATTATTCTAACCGTTGTTGCAACAATCAGACACGACCATTTAAGTAAATAGATTCAGCAGAAACAATTGAAAAGGCACTACGGGTGCAAGGGAATTAGCCCAACAGATACAGTTGAACAGATACCAAAGATTCGATTGAATAGATTCAACCGATACCGTAAAACAAAGTTGGCAGGGTCAATTCCAATGGATTTCACCTGTGTAGAAATTTGAGTGTGTTACGTAAAAACACACTGCTTAACAGAGAAATCTTAACGGTGTAGCCAAAATGAACGGGTTATGTGAGTGAGCAGGTAAATTTTTCCTATACACTTGATTATGCAAAGTCTCACAGCTTGCATGAGGCAGTAGAAGAAAATTTGAGAAGCTAGAGGTATGAACTGGAGGTGTTGGAGTTTGAGGTAAGAGGGATGGAGTTGGAGGTGAGAGGAATGGAGTTTAAGGTGAGAGGGATGGAGTTGGAGACTGGTGACAAGATGAGAGCAAAGTAAACCATCAAGTGGCACCTCGTCTTGCACGTGAAGTTACAAACAGGATCAAACAAAAATTAATGCGTCAGACCAAGAGTGAATTCAATAATAAGACCAGCATTCAGCCATTCTAGGAGCCCAATTTATGTTCTTATAATTTCACAACAAATTATTACAAAAAAAGAAAACTATCCTGATTTCACAGCCCAATTATTCAGTAATGTCATTTATTATGTGAACTAGAAGTTCAGAGGTAGTTATGTACTATTATAAAGTAATTTCATCGTAACGTGTACCGTGAACGAAGGGGACTCTGTGATCTGCGTGTAGTCCGGAGACGCGAGGTAGACGTGCACCCTCACAGTTGACTCGTCCGTGCTGGAAATTAACAGGTATTTAGTGTTAACAGTAGCAACAATCATATGAAACTTAGTTGATCATAATAAAAGAGCGCCCAATAATAGGTTATGGCTTAACTCATGATTGCGTAAAGAATAAAAAGAAATAAAAAGATTAATCATCGATTACAAAGGTTTCATGGATGACCATATGCAAGAATGTTTATGGTCTGTTAAAAAGATTTCAGGTGGAAAAACACTGAAAATAAAATCGTTGACATTATTAATAACTTAATCAGGAATATTTGTCAGTTTTGTCACGCTTGCCACACGCGCCCCTCACTCGTTGCAGATGTCGGTGCCTGTGTCAATGTTTCTTGTGTTCTGTGCCACCTTCAGGAAGCGTCTGTTCTGGCTGTTGGAGGTCACATGGGCATCATACTTCACCTCCCTGCACAAATCGGGCAAAAATTGTACATAATAATGCTTATTTTGCTCACTATATGAAGTCTGCACTATTATAGCAACACATTGTACATGAAAGAATGCGGGGGTTACTTCAGTTTCGAGTTGTTTCTTTAGTATTCTTTGCATAATTGAATTTGAAAGTATAAGACTCTATTTATGTATATTACAGCCTTGTGTTAAAGTTACTCTTTAGATTACTAACAACTCGACCTCTCCATCATAACCGACAGAAATTACAGTTCAATACGAGCTCTAGACTTCCAGGCTTTAGTTTGTTAAGGACATTACGGCAAGGTTTCATTGAAGTTTCTTTCCCATTGAAATAATATTTCTGCATTAATATGGTCTAAATCTTAAGAACATTTCCAAACTAAGTAAAACATTTGATATTAGTTTTCAAAAAACATAATTCGAATTATAAATAAGAGATATATCATTATGAGTCTCTATGAATAAAGTTTTAGATACTCTCAAATCTTCATCACATTGAATCTTCAAAACTTCTGTAACGTTGCTACGAGTTTCATTTCTCTATCAGTCTTGTACATGAAGTGCAATCTCTACTACTATACAAACTCTATTGTACATTGCTACAGTGAACCCCATACTTCTACCCTTATCCTTAAACACTCCAGGACTTCGAATTAACCAATTCTGCGTCGTGGATGGAAAAAAATTTATTATTTTTATCAGGTTTTCCCTTATTGGATTTTAAAGAAAACTAATTTATAGGCTCTCAGGCTATGAATTCGTAGAGTTCAGGATATTCGTAGGATTCAGATGTAGTCACCTGCAGGCAGGGCTGCAGCCACAGTTGAAGCTCTCACTCGTGAAGAAGTCATACACAGCCTGCATGCAGGTATCTGTAGGCCGGACAGGTGAGTTTAGGTTTAGCTGACATCTTGTCGATTTACACAAATGTACTAGTAGCAAATATGTTACAGCATCTCAAATAATTAAACGAATACACACACTTAGCCTTAGGTTCTTCTGTAATGAATCGCAAGTCGACACTACATCGTACAAGAGGCTCCATCGCTCTGGCATACCTCACTTTTGAACACCATTTCTGATAGAACAGTCAGCAGGCGGGCGGCTTTGACAAGGTCTGCCCGTGAGGCTTCTAAATTAAGGCTGTCGTTTAGCTCTAGAATGGTCACATCCTGCTAAGATTTCCTCAAGTCAAAATCTTTTACTGCATCAGTGGTAGAAATAGTCATCACTTTACTGCACTGTCATGACACATGTTTTGATGTGTCTTAATGCATCCCAATGCATGTGACGAAACTTCTTCGTGGGTCATTATCCTGTTGGGTTCTCCAACAGTTCCTTACTCTTTCAGACGCTCACTCTGAGTACGCCGATAAAAAAGATATTCATTTGAATATCCTTACAATAAATATGTTCAGGGTTTCCCCGGAGCTAAGACAAGTTTGAGGGCTGGAACATGAGAACACTATGTATTTTACATTGTTTTGATGTCATGGGTCAGCAGTGTTCACTACAAATTTGTTACAGCAGAGAAATTCACCCATACTACGCTGAGGATGTAGTAGTACACCTCCAGCGAATGCTATCTGGGTCAACTGTATTTCCATTCAAGCTAGTGTTGATACACACACCTAGAATTTTCAAAGACAAGCTTTTAACTCTTGTTCCCTTTCAACTCAGCTATTTATTCATCTGCTCAATAGAGCTGCCTACCTTTGACGCACCTTGCACAGAACATCTCAGACGACATCACGTTTTCTCGTAGGCACTTTCAATTTTTTCTCATCTTTGCATTCAAACTACATACATAGCACTCCGAGACCTAACCTGTCCATCAACTCGCAACACATTTTATGCTTTTCAGTACCATGCTCATTTTTAAATACATAAAATAAACAGAATGCATACTGAGTATGCATTCTGTGTATGCATACTAAAACAAGCCCTGCTTTGTATGATTGATCTTACACGGGATACTCCTGTGGTTTAATGTTCTGATAGTGATGACTGATCGGCATCCATAAATCGGGAAATGTACTGCATAAATCTGGCAAAATTATACATTAGGAATCAATACGTATGACAACATCGCTATTACAACGAGTCCTGTCAAGCTTTTGAAATAGATAAACAGTGCACTACAAAGGTAGAGAATGCATCATGTACAAATATCGGACCATCACTGATGCTGAAGGGGTTACAGGTCCTGTTGTCAGCACCCGTCAGCACGACAGGTCGCTCCATCTCCTCCAGTAGGTCATACACCGGTCCTTCGTTGACTTTGCATTTGCAGCGTTCCCTGTACTGCCTCTCCAGGCACAGCTTTGTGCACAGCTGCACAGCGAATCAAGCAAATAGAAACCGAAAAATTTGGTATTTTTTTTAACTCTACGAGCCAAGAGATTTCAATTAGTTTGAATTGGTAGTCCTAGTATAATTTTTAATATAACTTTGTGCATTCGTACGTGTCTCAAATCCTTACTATATAACTAGTTTATAATTGTTTAAAAAAATTAATCATAATATTTTTTTATCTCTAACATGTCTAGCTAGAGTCGTTAAAAGACACCCATATTTGACTGATGTCATGCAATAAACATTTATATTTAACTGACGCCATACAATAAACAACTACAAATAGTACCAGAGTTCTGTACTGACACCAACTAAAAATTATTTTAGCATAAGATTTCTCTCCATACCGTGTGCTAACTAAGGGAAATAATGGATGGAAAAAAGGAAATACCAACGTTATATTTGATTAGTGAGTAGACAAGCAAGATTTTAGCGAGATTGCTGTGGACGTAAATACTTGTTTACTTACTTGGATTTTGGACTAGATTGAACTGCCTAATTATTATAGAATCAACTTTCAAACGAGACAAAAAAACACAAATGAAACTAATCATACAACGTTATCAACAGAAATGGCTCAACAAAGCTGTTAACACCTAATGTAATGCTAAGCTTGATGGAGAGTGGGGCATAAATAGTTACAAAACAATACAAAAATTTTATTAAAAAATGCATTCATTTTAAGGATAGTAAGTAATTTACTGATCTACGACTACAAAAAAATGATTCAAAATGCTCCTATTTTGCCCTCGCTACTTTGCAACGTCTTTTAGGAAAGTCTTTAACTTCCGCACAAATTACATCTAAGAGTATTTTCTCCTAGCATTTATTCAATTGTGACTTTGGAACTTTGATACTCAGGTAAGGATTAGAGCAGGCTTTACCTTGATGATTAATTATATAAAATTACATTGGGTAATATTCGCGAGATAATAACCATCAAAATTTATTTGAAAACACGTAACAGGAACTAGTATGCTCCACTCTGTAGATTGCATGGTGGTGGAGTCAGTGATAGAAACTCTCCAGAAATCCACTTACAGTTCTGGTGTAGTCAAACTTGGAGAACTCGTGAGTGGTGCACTGGCCATGTGGTTCCCCCACTCTGTTCATCACAACCTGAGCACACAGACTCGATTTAAAAAAGTACTTGCAAATCAATCCATCGTTAAACAGGCGGGCAACTTCCCGATGCTGGAAAAGAGTTAATTTTTACAGTTCAAATACATTCGATCCAATTTCGGTTAAAATGTATTTACAAAAGGTAAAAAAATGGTAAAAAAGATTTAAATAAAACTGGAAATATATGATATTGCATTGGTGTTCTCATCGTTGATTAAGCAGAATTTTGGTCGCCTTCAATTTAATATTCAGACTCACAAAACCACGGCGCAAAATGGAAAGAACGCAATGTGAATATTGACGAGCTCGTGTTCAGTGTTATAGCTATAATAAAAATAGAAAAACCCAAACAAGTTGAAATTGGACTCCTGAAATTCACCTCTAGGTTGGAAGCCGAGAGAAGCTTATTCACCGAGTATTTCTATATTTGTAATCTTTACTTCAGGCTTATAAATAATAGTGGCTCAATCAGAGAACTGAAGTGTGCCATGCATCATTTTGGTGGGATTCACAGAGTGATGCATGCGAAGCTGTCTAATGATTCACATCGGTGATATTATCATTCCTAACGTTAAAACTCATCACCAGTATTGCTAAACTCTATGTCCCACTTATGCATTAGCTGATCAGAGACAGAAACTCTTAATACGCATGTCTACACTTCCACAACTCACCTTCATATTTGTTTCAAACGAAATCGAAACTCAACATTTTCGATATTTTTATAGTTAAACTTTGAATCCCCAATACCCTTAGTCACTGCCACATCTTGGCTTGATTTTATAATACTAGAACAGAGTTAAACTTCACCTTGGTGACGCCCACGGAGTGTGACTCGCCAGGGGAGAGGTTGAAGCCAGTGTCCTCTGGGAAGGGAGCATCCCAGGGGGCATGGAGCACCAGCCGCAGCCCTGTGTTAGGGGACAGTAGCGACACGTACTTGGCCGTGTTCAGGTTCAGAGTCAGACGCAAACCACCCTGAAAAATACTTTCGTTACTGTTGCTCAGAAGTTGTACTCAAGTTCAGATCAGAAACAAGACGTGGAGCACGTACAAAATAGGCCTTAATCATTAGATTTGAATGTTATAAAGTAATACGTCAGTCATGAACATAAGAAAGTTGGTTCACCTAAATGTTGGCTCACCTCAGGTCCCGTGTTGAAGGTGGATCTCGAGACAAACATTGTTCGTCTGTCAGCATCACTGAGGGGAGGGTCACCCTCCACGTCTAGATGAGGGCTATTGAACGTGAAACACTGGCCGTACTCCTTGGACAGGAACCCGTGAAACAGCCTGGATTGAATAAAATGAAACTAAATGAGATCTGGAACGTATGGAGGAGAGCAAAGTCTGACTGTTTGGAATGCATAGAGAACTAAATCAATCAATTTTACATGGAATGTAAAGGAGGAAATTAATTTATGCAAACTGGAATGCGCAGAAAAACTCTCTCCTGCAAAGCCAACGATACATGAAGAAATCAAAGTTAAAAACTCCCAATAGGAAAAAGGAGACTGAGCGATATTGCCCATGAAGTATTCAACAAAATACGTAACTTAAGTCATAATAAGAAATTCCTTATCGAAAATATGAGCCCTCAAAATTGAAAGCATGATTGAATCTTATACATCACAGTAATTTAAACCACTGAATGTGTCTATAGTTGATTGAAACAAAAATTCCATTGAATTAACTTGCACTAAAGGACTTAAATATTCGTAAACTTGTATTATATGATTTCTTATGATCTCCGCATGACATATTGAAGCTGTTCATTAGCATTAAGGGAGAAAGATCCATTTGAAATGATTGAGGACCCTGACAATTCTGCCAACAACGATTGCCAATTACAGACGAAGGAACATTGTTTCATAACTGGGTAAACTTAGGCTTCAAAATTGCGACTAAAAGATGGGAATAATCGCAGACCTATTCAATAAATAGTGGTAGTAATACAGTACTTTAGATTCATTGTCAGTAATGCTGTAGCAGGAGTTTTACTGAGCGAGAGACAACTGTTTTCTACTTTCCGTCAGGAAAATTTGTCCGCTCATGCATTGTATTAGAGGAAAGGTCGTACCAGGGCGCCTGGAAACTCTCTCTCTCCTGAACGATACGTCTCTCAATCGGCCATCTTCCTGTCTAGGTGCAATGCAACGAAAACATTGTGCGCAGTATACTCTGTTGTAACTCCTCATTATTTAAAAACGTAGCACTGCTGATAATGCTTGTCATTAAGCTCAAGTAACACGTCAATACTTCGAAAAGAAGTATGCCTAGCCATGCTACTCTCTACAGTACAGGCACAAAAACCCTGTTACTTGTATGAGCAGTACATCTAGCCATGCTACACTCTAAAGTACGAGTATGAGAGTTAAAGAAAAGTAACGTCACTTGTAAGAGCAGTGAGTTTGATCGATGCTGCAGAGCTGGATGAACTGATGTGAAGGCCTCATGTACTCCTCGAGCTGCTGTTTAGTGGGAGCGTATCGGCTGACCACGTCGCTGAGGTCGTTGGTGCGGCTGTTCTTGATGATCTGCTCCACAACCACCTTCGTGATGTTCTTAGTCTCGTCCTCCGCGTACAAGTCTGCAAGTGTGTGGTCTTCTTTAAATGCTTACAACATTAAAATGTTGAATCTTGATCACCGAAAGTGAACAATACATTAGAGAGGCAAGTAACATGAGAAATATAAAATTTACGCGTATAAACATGAACCTGTTTATAAATTCCATGAATAATACTAAGACTATATTTTTCAATGAAGAAGTTGGAGTTTGCGTTTCAGGAATATTTAAGTTAAGGACTGACCTTTCTTTCGAACGGGACTGGAAGAGCAGCTCGTAATTACACTGCCGTTCTGAAGCGTTTTCGTCCAGTACTCTAGAAGTGGTTCATGGATTAGTAAATTGCATAACTAAACAAAGTCCGTTTATGAAGTGACAATATGATGAAATTTAGAAACGAGTGATTCAATCCCCTACAGTTGGATGACGCTACAACACATTTTATTTAATGAATTACGCAAGTAAAATATCATCTTTTGCAAAGATTATCTGATGATACATAAAAAATCACTTCTCCGACGACTGAGTGAGCTCATTTAGTGAATGTTCAGGATATTCTAACACTAGTGTAACTCAGAGTGCAAATGCTTTTACATAGACACAGTGAAGCTGTTAACAACGCAATTAGTTCTCTTTAAGGAGAGTTTATAAATGTTCTGTACTTGTGTATAATTCTGAGTTTGAAAATATGTCAAATAAATTCAAGCGTTCAACTGGCGTGAGATTCAACTCTTCCCCTTACTTTTCTCTGGTTGTATGCATCCTCTACGACACGCACGTCAAGATCAGTGTACATTAACAATAAACTTATAAGGTAAAAAAATGCGTCAAAAAGTCAGTAACCATTTCCTTCTGATAAAAAATATTCTTATACAAATTTGAGATTTCATTTCTCATTTCATGAGATTTCGTCGAAAGCTTAATGATGCCTTAATTCGTTTAATTTTATAGCAACAGATTCACCAATTGTTTAATATAAAGTTAACACCAGGTGTATTTCAAACAACGAGAAATCTCACGGAACAACACTTGGCTAATATGGTTTAACAAGACGTACAAAGCCTTCATAATGTTTCAAGCTTTTGAAGGCAAAAATTATTCCAAGGAAATCTTCCAATTATTTCTACTGTTGAGATTTTGAAATATCGTGGATGCCATGTAAATTATTTACTCAAATAATTCTCGCCAACTGACACTTGTGAACAAACCGTGAGTGACGTTGTAGTAGCAGCCGTATATGTCACAGTAGATGTTCGAGTGACAGGCGAGGTTGTAACGGATGGTTTCTTCCACTGTAGACCATTCTGTGACATTAAACATGAAATTCATGACGTAACAGTAATTTGCACAAGGCGTTATCTCCTATACATATGCAGATTTGCAGAACAAGATTCAAATTACGTTGTGTTTTATCTACACATATCATAGTATTGCGTTGCAAGGCTTGATGATTAAAAAGTTAAGAGATTTTGAGCTCGTGTATTCAAAGCATCTTTCATCAATGCATACACTTATGGAGTAGACACTCCTTTATTTATGCACCCCCCACTCTGCTCCTCCTTTTGTTACGCTCCAACTTTCACTTTTAGCCACCTTCTCTCGCTCTCGCCCTTGTCACTCTTTAAGTAAGTCTCACCCATGTCACATTGACTAGTTGTGTCCCCGTAGGTAACTCCATTCTCCTCCAGAGAGATGCCAAGTCCTGTCTTGAGGTTCCCCTCCTCAAGGGACCGTTTTACGAGGGACTGGTAGATGAAGCTGCAGCGGATACGAAAATGGATTGCATCTTGTGGCATAGTCAACGTTGTGTTTGTTTCGTTGAACATTGAGTACTGGGGCTCCATTTCTGCAGAAGACAGTCGGCGTTCGTGAGAATTGTTTTTGCAAGATGCAGAAACGGTAGGAAATCAATGAAAGTATGCAGGGTTACCTAATTTTTGTACTACTGTTGCGACAAGGAAGTTTGGACGGCTAGTCACCACTAACTGTGCGCGCTACACGAGTTACTCAAACTGCATCATGAAACTGTTAATCAATACAATATTCTCTTGCACACAATGTTTAATTTTGTTAATCTAATTTTACTCACCTGTGTACTTCAAATATTATCAAACTTTTTTATTACTGGAAGGTTTATTATGCAAGCACATCAACTGAAACCATCTAACTATTTGTGTGCGGCTTATGAGCACATACATGATTAATAAATCTGTTATTATTTCTACCATATCTGATGAACTTACTTTCTACATATTTCCAGTGTTGGGCAGTTGCGCCGCAATTTGTTGCGGCTGCAATTGCGATCGCAACATTTTTAAACTAACCAACCTCAACTAACCAACTGTCCGTTTCTCAACGGATACAGATTCTGTCTTGATGAGGAATGAAGGTAGCCGTGATAACATTCTTTGCTACTGCTAATCACTGGGTATGAGTCTGGGTGACTTACCTGTCCATCTGCGGCTTCTTTCATGATTTCGACGTTCGTATTCCGTGAAGAGACTGATACCGTCCTGCCCAAAATTACATAATTAATGGCCGTCAGATTTCACTTCACATCTCCCGATAAATTTAAAAATTTTGTGTAAACTAAATTTCAAAAAATACATTACTGAGGTTGTGATATTTTTTGTATATATAATTACTAGATTTCGACAAGAAAGGATGGACCCATGAGCTCTGAATGAATCCCTAGAGCTAAAAGCAAAAAGCAAATGGAATATTTTGAATGCGATCCGTGAGTTTGGTTCACAAATAAGCTTTCACGATCAATGATCTAGGATCACAAAGAGGTCTAGATCTTTTTCAGCCACGGTCTCCTCATGTGGAAATGACTGAACGGAATACATTTAGTTCTCAAATTACGAGGCAAACAAAGTATTCGTTATAATTTTCTACTTTTAACAATGGAAAATTTAAAAAAATATACATTATTGCTTTAGAAAATACAATTGTTAGAGCATGAAATGTTCATTTTGTGTATAGCTTGGCTGAACATGACTGTACTATACTACTATCTGTAATAACATGTGGCTATCACGTATCAACTCACCGTCTACGACGGCACAAATGCACCTAATTACACATGATGGCTCATGTGGTAATATATATAGAACATTGAATTCACACGGAATAGGACATTTGTATGGTCGGAAAAAGGATTTACATATTTATCGTTGAAAAGAATTTAAAATAATAAAGCTCTTTAGTCAAAAATGTTCTGATGGGATCCCAAAGGAGATTTTCTTACACTACATGGTGGTAAAATGTTATTCTTTTAATTCGCAGCGAGTGCAGAAGAGCCACACAAGATAAATGTAAGATTTTTAATTACAAATAATGCTTCATCGTTTCTAGCGTTCATATTTTCTAGTGAACTTTCGAAATGATAGAAAATCGGAAAATGTTTTTGCAAAACTGAAATAATAATGAAGAGCCAGAACACAGAAAAAGAAAACCATATTTCATTTGTCTAGATACTACTCAGTGTGAATCGAATCACCAGGATTTCGATAAAAATCATTGATACCTTTTTTATATCACAAACCAAATTGAAACTCACCTCGGTGTAGCTGCTCCTTTTCTTTCTGCCTAGCAATCCTCCCACAACATTGCCGAGGCTTCCTAAGGCACTGCCAAGAGCATTCACTGTGTCGTCGATTGCACTGCCAAGTGTGGCGGTCGTTGCTTTTGGTGTATCAGGGGCTGGAGGAATGGTATTGCCTCCGACTCCGAGTCCTTCGAGAGAGTCAGGAAGACCACCCGCCGCCGTGCCCAGGGGATTAGCCAAGGCGTTTCCAATACTGTTGATAGTATCGTTCAGAGTTCCTGCAGCTGTGCCGAGCGTATTGTTCAAAGTTCCTGCCACTGCTCCAAGCGTGTCATTGACCGCGCCTCCCACTGCTCCGAGCGTGTCATTGACCGCGCCTCCCACTGCTCCAAGTGTGTCATTGACCGCGCCTGCCACTGCTCCCAGCGTATTATTGACAGCGCCTCCCACTGCTCCAAGTGTGTCATTGACCGCGCCTGTCACTGCTCCCAGGGTATTATTGACAGCACCTCCCACTGCTCCAAGTGTGTCATTGACCGCACCTGTCACTGCTCCCAGGGTATTATTGACAGCGCCTCCCACTGCTCCAAGTGTGTCATTGAGGGCGCCTGTCACTGCTCCAAGTGTGTCATTGACAGCGCCTGCCACTGCTCCAAGAGTATTATTGAGGACTCCCGTCACTGCTCCGAGTGTATCGTTCAAAGCTCCTGTCACTGCGCCGAGAGTATCGTTCAGTTTTCCTGCAAGTGTATCAAAATTATCGTCTGTGGTAATTGTGTGGAAGGTCTTGTTCTGGACTAGTGCTCTCAAAATAGGCAACCCTAGAAGGTTGCCTCCAGTGCCTGTATTACTTACAGTGTCAGTAACAAGTGAGGCAAGAGGGTCATTGGACGTGGAGGTTGAGCTCGACTGTGGCTCTTCAGTGCTATGTGAATCACGTGGTTGGTCGGAGGTGGTGGTCTCAGTGGGCAGAACGGCTTCAGGAGGGAGTGCATCAACTTTACCAGTAGAGGTGAGATTTCTCAGAGGACCGTCCGTGGTAAGTGAATCTAAAAGCGGATCTAGAGTGGGGACAGTAACTAAGGTGCTGTTCAGTGTATCAGTTACGTCATCTACTGTGTCGCTACCTGCAGCGGCCTCCAGAGGCGAACTCGTAGGCCGCAGTCCATCATCAACCAGCGTCGACATGGAAGCCTTCTCTGGTGTACTGCAGCTCTTGTTGTAAGGTGAGCACATCTCTGTGGGATATAATATTTGTAACACAATTGTCGAGCCTCTAATTTAAAATTTGCTCGTAGTTTCAAATTGACTATTTTTCAGTCCATGTAAAAAAGATTTTTATGACGCTTCGTAAACTTCCTGAGGCAATGTTCTGATAAATTTAAAAACTAGAAAGTTAGAATATGTACAGCAATTGACCAGATTGTTATGATTAAAACATTCAATGTTCATCGTAGACAGTTAAATCTAAGTGGAATGAGAAAGTAAAATCAGAACAATAATTTAGTTAGAAGAAATATCATTACCCTTACCCTAAAAAGATAATATAGCTTTTAACTGTAAACCTACAGCATGTCAGTATTCCACGCTAATCGAAAAAACGCGTAAAATGATACACAATATTCATTAAACACGAATAAACTGAATAAAAACAATCCAAAACTCCCTTCATTCTGGCAAAGAATAGAAACAATGAATGTACCTCTCTATCCATTTTCCCTTTACCCCCTTATCTTTATCTCATATACATACCTTACTCGTATTACATTAGTCCTACATTGCCCTCCTAATTTTTAACCTACCAAGTCTTTGAATTTCATCTCACCGTCCCATCTTTTCTTACAACCTTATTTATATTTTACCTTTATCTTAACATCTTACCTTTGTTTTACCTTTATCGTGACATCGTACCTTTATCTTGGTATCTTACCTTTGTCCAGTGGATCATCCGTGTTGGGAGTGAGGCCGGAGCATTCTGAGGAAGCACAATGTGGAAGAGTGAGCAAGAGCGAACTACAATTTATTTCCCATGCGTTTTTTCTCTCTTTTTTCATGATTTTCATACCAGTGCCTACACTACTCAGATTTTAAATCTGATGTGACTTTTAAAAGTTTATCAAGTTATAATGTTGACCTTAATATCTTAGGTACGTATCGGGACGATTTATGTTCAAGTAATCCATCGAAATAATAATGTATCTATTTAAGCGAACACACTCACTCGCTTCAACGTTATCATTCTCTAGCTCAACGAAGCCCCCATAGATCTTGTCGTGGGAGACCTCATCCTTGACGTTGAGGGGGTTGAGGTTGCACAAGCTCACGGCAGGGAAGTCCACTTTCCTTTCCGACAGCATCTGCCCTTTCAGCCGAACCCCAAAACGAGGGAGAAACCAAAATCCACAACTTTATTTTAACAAACATCTATTTTAATATACTCGTTTATATTGCTGAGGGGTGTTTCCATTCAAAGAGTTTCTGTTTTTCATCCAATATTAACATGTTTACAGTAAGCAGGGTGCAACAGATGTTCAGAAGAGTAGGTTTTTCAGTTTTCTCGATGTCAGTTTGTTTAATTAGATAAAAATATCTTCAATGAGGCATGGAGGGTTAGTTCAAACACTTGACCGAGTCGACTTCGCGTATGCAAAATAAACACCAAACCTTTTCCCACTTGATGATCAGAATTTACCTTCATGTACGCTAAAGGGATGAAAAATATTTTATTTTAAAATATATAACAGTCATACGAGAGTAAACACCAGGGAAAATAAACAAATTCTATAATTTAACCGTCACTATTAACCAAATAAATTCCTCTTTTGTCTTTGGTGACAGATAAAACTTCAAAGTAAGTAGGACTCTTGTTTTTGACCTCCTGGACAAGCAGTGTTCATTTCACGATGGCAATTTTGAACTGCTAAATAATGGGGACGCAATTTCTTTCCATAGAAATTGCAAGCAGAATGGGCCGAAATCATCATTTACTAAAACGATGCAGGAGTTTTAATTTATTTGTTATTTCAGAAATATACGTATTTGTGGAATAGTTTTTGTAGTGTTTTTCATAGTAGAAAAATAATAAGAACGCATTGACTCTGTTTCCACGTGCCTGTATAATAGAAGCAATGCAAAATTAAACATAAATACGGAGCGTCATCATTAAATATTAAGTTGATTGAAATGTCTCAAGTTCTTAAAAATTTTCATACGTAATGAGTACATTTCAAAATTTAACATACCATTATAGATTAGAAGTTATTGGTAAAAGAAATAAGTCAAAATTTTCAGAGGATACTGAAATTCAATGCTAAGATGTTTCAAAATTCACAAGCACCCTTGTTTTTCATGGCTCGGTGAACACAATACACCTCAAAATGACACATCAAATATTTGAACAGGAGGAAAGGAACATTAATGCCGGAACTAAGTATAGAAAATGAATTTCCAGCACCTCTATGCTGACGGACTTGGGGTAGGTGAGGTACTCTTCGAGCACATTGTAGCACTGATACAGCCCGTACAGGAGACACATCGCGAACAGTACTGTCCAGATGAACCTGCGGACGAAGTTTGTGTTGCTGCAGAGAAAGGAAGCATTTCGTTAATCATAGATTAATTTTGGATGTATATTGCACAATTATTACACTAAAAAAATGGAATTCAGTGGAAATGAATTCAACTGTCATATAATTTTAACTAACGCTTACTGTTTCAAGCCAATGTTTACAGAGCTAACGTCAAGCGTTATGTAATACTAGTGTGTAAGCCTGTTAAAAATAACGGGTTTGAATATCATGCATTTGACGGAAGAACCTAAAGCAACACATTCTCAGACCTAACCAGAAAGTCTTCGAATTTAACTACAGCGGTTGACTTTATATACATGAAAGTCTACAGATTTAACTACCAGTATTTAAGGGGGACTCTCATTGTAATAACATAGAAATTACGCATAAATTTTTTATTTATTTATTTAAGAAGACACCTGGCGTTTTATTATAAAGTGTTGATACCAATTTCTTTACTAAGAAAAATATCATATGAAATTGTCATAATTTCTTATGAATTTAATATTTCTTCAGAATAGAATTCAATTCAAATTTAAACATGATGTTCAACTTCTTACTGTGTATTTATGTCCAAATGCAACCAAAACATCACTAGATGGATCTCATTCAGTGAAGTAAAGCAACTGTAGTCAGAATATTTTTGCTTAACAAACGTATGACACCAGTAGCTGTTCATATCGTGTACGACAAGGCACGCTTATTCCAAATAATGAATGATGTACGTTATTTTTTAGTGTAGTGCTCTACTTCTGCCATCAATACTGTTATTACAGTTACTGTTAATTTCTTCAATAAATACTTTACCGAGTTCCTTGGTTAGAGTGCGTAATTCTTCAAATGGAGCACGTCATTTTCGGATAAAAAGCTCAATATTAACATTGACTTAATCTAAACACAAAACCATCGTGGGAGTAAAAAGCTTCCGTGACATCTGTTGCTCTCTAAATGACGATGAGGACAAAGGAAAAAACAAAGAAAAACAAACAAACAAAACAATTCATCTCAGCAGTTGTCATCCGTTGTATCTACACATATACACAACCTGTAATTGTCGTACGTTGCGCCTGTAACTACGATGTTGTCGTATTGTGTATACCATGTAACTACCCGTATACACAACCTGCAGTGGTCGTACGTTGTACCTACACGTATACACAACCTGCAGTTGTCGCACGTTGTACCTACACGTATACACAACCTGCAGTTGTCGTACCTTGTGCCTACACGTTACACAACCTACAGTTGTCGTACGTTGTATTTACACGTATACACCACCTGCAGTTGTCGTACATTGTGCCTACACGTATAAACAACCTGCAGTTGTCGTACGTTGTGCCTACACGTATGCACAACCTGCAGTTGTCGTACGTTGTATTCACACGTATACACAACCTGCAGTTGTCGTACGTTGTGACTACACGTATACACAACCTGCAGCTGTCGTACGTTGCATTTACACGTATACACAACCTGCAGTTGTCGTATGTTGCACCCACTTGTGAGCCCTGCCAGGGCCGTGCGCCGTGAAGCTGTCTAGGAAGTCGTTGAAACGCTGCCGCAGAAGCGCAGCCCTTGTGTTGTCATCCTTGTGTGGTAGGAACTGCGATGGCGGTTGTAACCAGTCCTCTTCCTTGCTGCAGGTAACATGATTCAGAGAAACACAGCAAAAAATTGTTTCACAGTAGGTTACATTGGTGTCGTGTCATCTATGATCGTGGAAAACTCAACAAATTATAACAACAAATAACTGAGTGCTTGATGAGTGAAGTGGAACACTGGTTTTCCTCGTGCCTTCGTGGATATTTAAAAAAACAACTTTATTTCCAATCAAGTACACAGTACATAGACATTAGTACATTGGTTTTTCAAATTCTTAAGGTTAACATTCTTAGAGTAAGGATGATGGTGAGCTCCATGCGACGATTCAGGGATGTGTCCATGGGCGGGGAGTTGAGGGCTTACCGATAAGTGCGAGCTCACGGCGCAAAACGAGAAACAGCTCGTATTCATGGCCGGGTTTCGACCCCGCGGTCTGTCTGCCCGAAGTAGAGACCTGATACCTAACACAGGCCGCAGACCACTCGACCACGGTGGCCATTAATAGAAATGAAATTGTTTTTAGCCATGCACTCATGAATGACAAATTTTCTGAATGGAGGCAACTGAAGATTGTTTATCAATTAATAGTGTGCTGATTTTGGGATAAAAATGTCTACTTAAACGAATGTAGAGTTATTATCAGCGTTCTGCGCTCAATGTATGTTTGCCTGACTAAATATAAAGGTGAATAATTAAGTGGAATGAACGGATTACTAGAGAACCTGTGGGCGAATACATTTTAGTTCACACGATCAAATCAGTGCCCTCACTTAAACATTTGATCTTGACGGTTTTTACTCGAGGAAGTTTTTCACTAGCGCTGATCTTGATACTTTTTTAGATTTTCACGCGCGTTCTGCACGCGAGAGGCAGTGCGTGTCTATGCAGATGACCTGTCCATTATCGTCGTTACTTCTTTTTATAAAACAAAAGTACTGGCCTTAAAATCCAGCGTTGGGACAACGATGATGCAGCAAAAACACGTACAGTGCGACGGTGTGCATTTGCCACGTTGGCCCTCAATGAACATGAATTTAATTAACTCATGCATGGTCCACGCAGACACAAAAGCAGTGCAACAGATGTGAAAAAGCAGGAATTCTAGACCGTTGCTATCCAAACACGAGTGAGCCAAATTACGAATAGTGTTTCAACTTCAGGAAACTATTCTTGAAAGTAACATTTTCATTATGAAGCGAGTTAACGTTCGACGAAAGCGTCCGTCGCTGTGGTCTTAAAAGTTGACAATTTGGTAAACATGTTCACAGTTTTTTCTAAACGCATGTTGAATAGCAAATTTGCATTGTCTACAATAATTTTGTAGATATGTAAAATTCGAGCACGTCGAAAAGTAGTGGGAATGAAAGGGAGCAAAATACAACGCTCATGAGAGGGACTTGCTTCTCAGGAGGGTATGGAAATTCTTCTTCTTCGCTCCGACCAAAAGTCTCGACCAACCAGAAAAGGACTCTTAAAGAATGACTGAAATTTTACTTACAGTGTAGTGAAGTAAGTAAGTACTACTGATTTTCCAAAATTTTCAATCGATTGAGGATTTTAACGAATCTCATTAGGGAAAATTTCACTTTTGAACGCTTCACAGCTTATTTTCATGCAGAAAACAATGTGTTGTGATTGTTCCAAACACGACACATGAGAGCAGGTCATTGTTGAAACAATGATTCACGTATGCCTGCTGCAACACGTACACCTGCTACAAAACGTACGCCTGCTACAACACGTACGCCTGCTACAACACGTACGCCTGCTACAACACGTATTCCTGCTACAACACGTACGCCTGCTACAACACGTATTCCTGCTACAACACGTACGCCTGCTACAACACGTACGCCTGCTACAACACGTACGCCTGCTACAACATTGATCAAAGTTGATTTTTTATTTCCAAAGATTTTAATATCTGCAGGTTCTAATTTCCAAAAGTTTCAATTTTTCCATGTGACAGTAATAAATTTTTGTGCTTCTTTGAATAAAAAGAAAAATTTTTAGCTAGAAATGCGATGCTGCATTAGTTTCTTGGGAAGTAAAAGGTAAGACTTTCAAAAAACTCAATTTTTCCTTGGTCTTGACGCAGTCTGCATTACAATATTTCAAATGTGTAATCAATTTCTTCCAATGCATCCTCTCCGCCCAATACGTTCAGTGTCTATTATCGTTTGCTTTCAGTATTTTAATCGTAAAGATGGTGGATTAAATGAAATTTCAAATCTAAGAACATTTACCATCTAAATTTTGACGAAAATGTTTGCAATATTAAGAGTAATCTGTTGCAGTACAATATTCTTATATAGTACACAACGTATTTAAATATATATAATTTACTTTGTACATGAGCTTTAATATTGCCACAACGAGTTAATTCGAGTCAGAGTTAATTTCATAAGAGCTGTCTTTTTCTGTAGGTCTAAAGTGAGCAAGGATAAATCGGAAATTATAGACACCCTGCGTAAAATGTGACATTTTTGTTGTATAATTTTGTGCATCTGGGACAAATTATGACTATGCGTATATGAGACTCATGAGTAGGTATACAAAACAATGAAGAACTTTCTGAAGTAAATACTACACTTTCTAGAGCAATATACCTCACTTATTACAAGTACATGTTGTACAACGGCCACTAACCCCAGATATGTACAGTACAAGGCCACTTACCCCAGGTACGCGCAGTACATCGCCCATTTCTTGTCTTTTGAAGAGTACTGGTACTGGAGGTCTGCTTCGGCAGTGCCTCCGTCAAAGACACCCATCTTGGCTGGGAAAATAACGGAAAAATCTTATTTTCTGGTGACACAAAAAAATCTCTGGCTCTCTGGCATAGCCCGGGAATGAGCTCATTATATCAATAAAGATTTTATGAGTATACACTGGAACATTTTTATATTTGTATTCTGGGAATAACGTGATTTCTGGAAATTTTCATCATAAAAACATAAAGGATTAAAATAGTCTCCATTACACTTTAGAAACCAGTTAAACAGTTTATCCGGTCTGGTAAATGCCCATTATATTTGGTTATTGATTAACTTGCGTAACAAAAGGTAATTGAAAAAAGACATGTTTGATATTTTCCAACCACAAATTCACTGCTTTATATGAATTCTTGTTGACTAGAATATAAAGCATGCTGGAGGGCGTTTAATTTACCTCCGAAATGAAATATTATTGTGTAAAATGAGCAACAGAGTAATGAACTTCTAGCACAAAACTCTGATCCCGCTGTACAACAAACCGCTTGTCCAGGAGCAGTTCTTCCTCATCTGCAAGAGTGTAGTCCTGCAGAGGAAATTCTCTGTGTGAACTTCATAAGTTTAGATACAAACTGAACATTGGAAGATTCGTAGTGAACTGTAGTGACGAGTCATGCGCAAGAACGAGTTTTATGCCTGATATAAAAAAAAGTCTAGCTAACCATTCGTGTATGACTGCTATTTTGTAGTGTGAAGAGCTACATACCTCGATACTAGGAGCCAAAATAATGTTCAAAATTTAGCAGGTGCAGCTTAGAAGCGGCAGCCAGTCTACCGCAGTGCTGAGTGGGGCTCAACTGTGCCACTCGTCCAAGAAGAATTGCAGCGGACAGCCAAGGCGACCTGGCATCGATTACGTTTTTTTCTGTGCCCAGATCAAATTATTCTGAATGTCCAGCTTTTCTGGTGGCCTGCGTGATCCAAGAGTCATATTTCGTCGTCAATGGCCAACTTTTTTTATGAGTCTTGATGCTAATTCTTCACTGAAAAGATGAAGTATAGAAGAGGTGTTCTTTGTCAGTTGCTCAAAGTTTGATCTTTTTATCGACTCTTGCTAAACAAATTGTTAGCAATATAGAAACTAGAGAACGGACTATTAGTTTTTGTCTTCAGCAGCTCAAAGCACGCATTTTTTAGCGAACTCACTCAAGTAAAATATGCGACGTGACTATCTAAGTAACGTGTATATTTTGATGCCTTGTCAGGTATCAGAAGTGCTCCGTAAAAAGATTTTATTTCCTATGAGCCACAGCTACAACACTTTTTTCTAATTCATATACATATATTGATATAATGTGAGTTGTAGTTTATGTTGATGAAGTGGAAGGAATATTTTCCAAAAATTATTTTAAATTAAAAAAATATTACATACGCACGATTATATTTGGACTTACACTTTAAAGTTACGACCATTTAAAAATTCATTCCACTATATAATACTACACAGCTTGTTGTTTGCTTGCTTGCTTGGTCTGTCTCTCTATCATGCTCTTAAAAATTTCGATAGGAGGAAATTCGGTAGGGCGTACGTGTATTTTAGGCATTATCATTACTAAATAATGAAAATTTGATAGAGGAAAATACTGAGAAGTAATAAATATTTCCAAACAAAGTGTAAGTTTTCTCTCTTCTAGATTTGTGACTATTGGAGCGTCATAAACGAGTCCATGAAGCTCTACGCCTTCAGGGAGGCTGATTGTTTCTTTAAGAACCAGCACCCAGGCTGAAAGAAGTTGTAAGAGCTCCTTTCTGCGTGGTTCGATCTGGAGAATCAGTCAGCTTTTCTGTAATATTACAGTTACTAGTAGACCCACACGCGAAAATTCACGTGTTTTTCTGCAAAGGAGTTTCTACATTGAAGGATGTGCCGTTAGTTCAGTAATGATTTCAAAACAAATATACTCGTAGAATATCAACGACTAGGAATGAATCTGTCTATGGTCGGTAAATTTTCATTACTTTTTTTTAGATCTTCTCGAATCTTTTGAAAACTAAATAACTCCCGTGGAAATTCTATGGTTGAAAAGTGATAAAATTAAGAATTTTTAAATCCATAATAGCGTTATAAGTTTGATTAGATTTGAATAATTTGAAATTATGATAAAGACGAAATGTACTAAAGATTTACTACGAATTTTTGCGTTTTCAGTGAATGTTTTTCATGAACACATACATGACTTTCATTCTGTGTCTTATCTACCGATCACATGGCCTAAATAGTACCCGTGGAAATTCCACGGCTTAAAAATGATTAAATTATGAATCGATGAAATAAAATATATTTTTCAGCTTTAGCCGTGGTACTATCAGAACCTGAATATTATTCATGAATGTATACAGAACTTCTATTCTGTTTATTATCCACCGATAGCATGGCCGTATAGGAGAAGAAAGCGAATAATGGAAAAAATGGCATATTTTATAGTAATCCGGGTCCTTTCATATGCACAATACAATGCTTATAATACATGTATACCCGTTCTGACTTCAATTTAAAATAATATTTGTTCAGTAATAGGTAGGAAGAAATAGGACGGACACAAACAGAGAGAGAAAGAGAGATAGAGATACACTGTCTATTATATAAGAAGATGAAGCTTGTGCTTTACTTCGTTCTTGCACTATGAGAAAAAGTCTTCAAATTACGTAGCCAAGATACATGGAGGATTGACTGCTCTCACGTTCACCAAAATTTAGACCATCTTGCTGCCTGCATAGTTTAAGAGCACGACATTATTTGAGAATGTGAACATAAAGAAGTGACTGCAAGGATAAGCTGTGGTTTTATAGAAGACGAGTTTAAGTATTCTTTACTAATAGATTAATTGGGAATGAAGTCTTTGCTGCTTGCGTTTGTGACAGCAATGGCATTATACATTTTTGCCGGGAAGTAGCACATGATACACTCGGTCGCCGACATCAGGAGGTGGCAGTAGGAAAAGGTTAGGGGAAGAGACCAGCAAGAATGGAGCAAGCAAGTCATGCTCAGCGATGAGTACAAACCAGCTTTAACAGTAGAAAATAATTAAACCCCATCTCATACTGCAGAGCAATAAGAAATTTTCGAAGCTATTTTGATCACAGCACAAGTTCCTCTCGATAACCTAATACTCAGTGAAAAATACTAAACAAACTCAGTTATGAGGAACAAAAATCGAAAAAGATTTGCTAAATTTAGAAAGCAACTGACTGCGTCACCTAGATAGTTGACTAAAAATAAATCTTTGTCGAGCGGTTCAAAGTCAAGGATCGCATCTCTGAAGAAGTCTTATTCTCGTCTGGATCCAAACTCGTCGAGGTAGGCTTCGTCCTAAGGCACATAACAGCAAGTCAGATCACCGGGGCTTGGAGTGAAGACCAAAATGTACAAGCAGCTCCCATTTTCAATTCAGAAGACTTAAAACAAAACACTATGAAAGTTATTTCGATAACCCTTCAGTAGTCTTGAGTAACCAAACTTGAGAACAGCCAAGAAATTTTTTTACGTTAAAATATGTACTAGTATAATTTTTGAGCAATGACCTCATTAGCTCAACATTCAAGAATAATTATGGACCGTATAGTTTAATGAATGCACTCGTATTCAATATTAGCAACTGTGAAAAGGAATGCAAAAGGCATATATGACAACAATAGATCGCCGATTCTACTTGATTAATTCTAGTGCTGAGGATGCTGTGCCTGACATGACTTCGGAATCGTAAAATTCTGCAAGGGGTGATGTTACAGAGGTAGCGCATTTCTTTCCTGCATCATGTTAAAATATCGTCTACAGACTAAGTCAATGTCTACGATTTCAAATCAGAGTCTTAATTTGCATTAATCTTTTGGTTTGTGGTAATGGCAAAGGCGAGAGTCCCTTCCGAACTGTGGTGAGTGTATTTTCCCAAAGCAATTTGCTTTCCAGAAAATAGAAAGAAAAGAGAAACGATGGCCGGCCGTGTTATAGTCCAATCTTATGTGACAGGATACATTGTAGGCTTCTTTCTTTTTTAAATATCCTGAGACTGATCGTATATATTTTATCACTTTACTGTCTTTTCGTATCGCGTTCGTTAGTGTTCCCTCATATTGGAAACGAGGGTTTCACAGGTTGGGACTAATTTTTTAATTTTTGATATATATTTATATATATATATGTATATATATATATGTATATATATATATATATATATATATATATATATATATATATATATATATATATATATATATATATATATATATATATATATATATATATATATATATATATATATAGATTGGAATCGTTTTGGGGACCAGCGCCTTCATGCAGTCTGGAAATAATTTTTAAGTATTCCGTTTAAAGTAGCATCCAATATGGAACTAAAACAAGGTAAATGTACGTTGCTTCTGTACTTACTTTAGAAAATGTTAAGTCCTTTATTAAAGAACAGTCTCGCATAATACATGCAGTAATTTGTTTATTTTTACAGAAAATATGTTATATAAATGTATTTTAAATTTATTTCAATTTTTTATATTCTTCTAATTTTTATATTTTTCTTTGAATAAGTATAATCAGAAATGGAAATGCAGGTAATTTCAGACTCTTTTCCACAATAATACTTTTATTGCTGAGGTATGTGCGCTGCTAAAATCTTTTATACAATAAATACATCTAAAATGGTTAGAATGTCTTGACCCTCAATGAATACGGGCGTGAATTTTTAAAATTTCAAAGTATGAATTATGTGTGTATAATACTTGGAAAGAAATTTAGCACAATTTATTTTCCATCTTTGTTTGGCCCAAAATATACTTGAAATACATATACTTAAATATTCTCTTAACAGTCCGAGAGATTCTAATATTTTTCCCACTCTTTCTAATGCTAAAATAAATGACATGAACACGAATTTCATGAGAACCCCTAACTCTAGTTCCCTTTCTCCAGACCACTCAAACTGATCATTGAAAAAAATATTATTGTATGAGTTCATTTTTTCATTTTTGATATATATATATATATATATATATATATATATATATATATATATATATATATATATCTGTGTGTGTGTGTAGTTTTGTTAAATATATCTTTTTAAAGCTTATGAATCAACCTCGTGAAAAAGTTAAATATTTCATGATTTAAAACGCCAGATCATTCTCAAATGCAACGTTTGGTAGAATTTTTGTTTTTGGTTTGAAGTAAAACAATTTTAGAATTATTTTGAGAATAGTTGGTGAACATAACCTCATACACCATAACACTGAACATGAATCCTAATTAAACATGTACCTTATATTTTAGATAATATACACGTATTTATTTCAGTATTGTAAAATGACTTTATTTCTACGTATATCTCTGCAATTTATTTCTTTTCTGATTAAAAAACGATCTAGTTTTATGTAAGGAAGCGTTCAGGAAATTTATGTTTTTTTATTGAAGTATTAAAATTTCAAAATAAATTCTCCTCATGATGGAGTACGTAGTACTTTTCAAGCTCTACTGTTGTCTCATTCTTCCAGTTTTTGAGGATAGCTTTGAAATAATTTTAAAGATGAATGGTTTCATGAAACAACTTGTTTTCACAAACACTAAAAAACTGAAGGGTTGGAGCTGTTAACCTTAGCGCGATATCTAGTTGTATATTTTCTTAAGACATCGAGCATACCTCAGTAAAAGTTAAGTTTTGCCACGCAGATGATACTAGAAGATATTGCAAGCACTGAGTAAAAACTATTAGTTTCAGCTATCAGGAACAAGCTTCATTTCTGCCTGGGTGTCAGGACGAGTAATTCTGCGATTTATATGAACAAAACGAACAGACAAAAACAATAATAACCTAACTGACCTTTGCATTTCTGAGCGACACCACCTCAGCTTACTGAAATTGATGTCTTTCTTTGCTGTTAGTTATCTGTGATGTTCATGCAGGGTTGCATTCAATGAATTTGTGTACTTCTTTACAGTCATGTGCCCAATTAATTTTTGAAACACACACTGACAGCAAAAAATATAATTACGTAAATCTTTGCTCTATATTCAACACGGTCAATAACCTAAAGTTACTCTCTTTCTATCTAATCTAATACTAAGAATGACTGTCGTGTTTTTATATATTTATATATATATATATATTTATTTATTTATTTATTTATATGTTTCGTGTCACGCTTTTAAGAATAAATTTGCATTGGCGGTCTTGGTTTCAGTTCACTGGTAAATTAATACACTCATTTTCGCGGTACAAGTACACTATAATAAGTCACTTTCAAAAAAATTAGAGAGATCCTGAGCCTTATATACTCGAGTCCGTATCGTGGATACCGGGTTCGGTGGTATACTGCGACTCAAAAATACTGTATTCTAAGTGTTTATTACTGTCACAAGAAAAATAAGTTACCTTTGAAATAAGTTTACGCATTGAAACTCCACTCGAACGAAAAAAAACTGAATCAAGAGCGAAAAAGAAGAACGAGAGAAAGATTATCTCAAGAACAACAAGCAGTTGTAAGGCAACAGAGGCGGGATCTGTATGCAAGTAGTTCACAAGAACGACTAGAGGCCATACGCTCAGTAGCAAGACTAAGGCAGGCGCAGAGGTGTGAACAGGAGGATGATGACCAGCGTTATGTTCGTAGAAGGAATCTCAGAATAGCAGCGCATGAAAGAATATCTGCTGAAACAGAGGCAGAATCAAGTCAAAGGAGAGAAGATTTGAGGCAGAGAGTGCAGCAAAGGATTGCCAATGAAACTGAAGAAGAGGAAAATCAAAGAAAGATGAGACAGAGAGTGCAGCAAAAGATTGCCTTTGAAACTGAAGAAGAGACAAATCAAAGAAGAAAAGAGATGAGACAGAGAATGCAGCAAAGGATCTAATACTAAGAATGACCGTCATGTGTTTAAATAAAGGGTGTGGCAAAAGTTACATGGTATATTTAGAATTAATTTATGAAAAAAAAACTTGAGATAGAAACTTCAGGTTAATTGCAAACGAAAGAAAGGGTTTTTGAGTTTTTATTTAAATAGGATATCATCTAAATGTCCACCATGTTGGTTTATGCACATGCGCATTCTTTTCGTAACAGAATCCATCACTTTTCTTGGCATTTCAGGCGGAATGTTGCGAATCTCTTGAGAAATGTTCTCTTCCAAATGTTCCAAAGTACGAGGCCTATTAATGTATACTTTTGACTTTAAGTACCCCCATAAAAAGAAATCCAATGGGGTCAAATCACAAGATCTAGGAGCCCAAGGAATATCACCAAAACGTGAAATTAATCGATTTGGGAAAATTGTCTTCAAAAGTTGAATTGATTCCTTTGCTGTGTGGGCTGTTGCACCATCTTGTTGAAACCACATATTCCCATCTTGAAGTTGAGGTCTTAAATATTCTTCAATGAATTTTCGATATGCAGCTCCAGTTACAGTCGCAGTTTCTCCATTCTGATTTTCAAAAAAATAGGGACCAATAATCCTTTCACTTGTCGTACCGCACCAGACAGTAACCTTTTGTGAGTGAAGTGGGATTCCTTGGGCTCCTAGATCTTGTGATTTGACCCCTTTGGATTTCTTTTTATGGGGGTACTTAAAGTCAAAAGTATACATTAATAGGCCTCGTACTTTGGAACATTTGAAAGAGAACATTTCTCAAGAGATTCGCAACATTCCTCCCGAGATGCTTAGAAAAGTGATGGATTCTGTTAAGAAAAGAATGTGCATAAGCATAAACCAACATGGTGGGCATTTAGATGATATCCTATTTAAATAAAAACTCCAAAATCCTTTATTTCGTTTGCAATTTACCTGAAGTTTATATCTCAAGTAGTTTTTGCATAAATTAATTCTAAATATATCATGTGACTTTTGCCACACCCTTTATTTATTAGTGCAATGCCCGTTAATAATTTGTTCTCAAACGAATCATTTTTGGGCTTGGGAAGAGAATCAGTTTGCTATCGGACGAACAACATCTTTCTTGCTGTCGAAGTCTTGCTGCTTCTCTCTTACGGTTGGACACGTTTCTATCCATGTTGGCCTTTTTTTCTGGAATTTTATTCTGAAATGTCCTTTAGTATCTCTTTGAAGCTTTTCAAGAAAATCACAATTCCGAAAACAATAACTCAATTTCCAAAATCTTTGGCCTTATACTAAGTGGTAGCCAGGTTACTGATCAAACTAATTTAAAACATTTCTTTTCACATTATCAATTGAAAGACAGCGTCCACTCACGGTTTTTATTCTAGCATGCATTTAGGTGTGTCTCAATTTTTCGCGGGAGTGTACCCGTGCCGTCAAAACTGATGGCAAAAAATATTTATAAATCTTTCTTGAGATAATCTTTCTCTCGCTCTTCTTTTTCGCTCTCGATTCATTCTTATTTTTCGTTCGAGTGGAGTTTCAATGCGTAAACTTATTTCAAAGGTAACTTATTTTTCTTGTGACAGTAATAAACACTTAGAATACAGTATTTTTGAGCCGCAATATACCGCCGAACTCTGTATCCACGATACGGACTCGAGTATATCTGGACTCTGGATCTCTCTAACTTTTTGGAAAGTGACTTATTATAGTGCACTTGTACAGCGAAAATGAGTGTATTAATCTACCGGTGAACTGAAACCAAGATCGCCAGTGTTAATTTCTTCCTATCTATTCTTAAGAGCGTGACACGAAATCAATTTTCAAAATCTTTGGCCTTATACTATGTGGTAGCCAGGTTACTGGTCAAACTAATTTAAAACATTTCTTTTCGCATTATCAATTGAAAATATCAAAGCATCATGATGAATTTCAACAGAAAAAGTCCAACGAAAATTTCTATTTGTAAAAATAAACCGATTGTGTATTCTGGATACCATAATGCAAGTGAAAGGGAATTGAATTGCCATAGAAAAATAATGCAATAGAATGATTTCTTGTATTTCTCAAGCTTTATTTATGTTGCTATCAAAGCTATCGATTAGAAGAGTGTGACACAGGGACAGACGGACGCGGCTCTTATTATAGTATAGATTTTAAGGCTATAAAAAGTACTATCGAATGAAATAGTAGTCATGAAATATTAATTAATGTTTCATGATCAGAGCACCAGCATTAGAACTGGTCGAAATTTAGATTATACATGTTTCAACTTGCAAGCCGTTTCAGAAATAAATATTTTAGGTACAAAGTGCTTTAAAATGCGACGCAAAATGATTAATTTCTTCAAAACCAAACTATTGTTAACAGTTAGCATGAATTAGCTAAAAATTTACTGGAACAAAGAATTGGGAAACATCGGGGAAATACAAAAGTATTTATAAAAAAATAAGTTCGTGAAAACAGACAGAAATTAAAAAATGAGTATAAACAAGCATTTGATAGAAAAATACATGGAATACACAATTTATTAGGCCACAAAAATGAAATGGGCTTGACGAAGAACTCTGAGTGAAACTTTGCGTATGAAAGACATATGCTTGAGTAGATCCATGTTAACCACCGCAGAACTGGAAGAAGTTCTCGTGGGTGATCATCATAAGAAAGTCATTCAAACTCGGGTTAAACTTGGTACTGTTCGAACTAATTTCACTGGTCTGACTAATTACAAAATTGCTCTTGTCCCTGCAAGATCTGTGGTCTGTTCACTTAGTTTGATGACTTTTTATAGTTAAAATACGAGCAAATCTGTCTTCTGGCTTGACCGCAATTTATTTACTGCTCCTCCGAGATCTCCTGTGAAATTTATTAAAGTTGAGGAGCAAAGCATTGCTCAGTTCATGTTCGTCTCAGCAGATGAGCTAAACTTTGGTTTTTGTGAAGAAAGCGATAAATCTACTCGTTAACATCTCTGTCAAGTTGTTGCTTATTGCAGAGTTTTGCAATTGATCTGTGAATAGTAGTGGATCATATCACACTTTTGGAACTGCAACTACAGTCGTTCAGGGCAAAATGTGAGAGACAAACCATGAACTCATCAATTATCAGGCCAATAAATTCAATAACGTCAAAAATAGCTACTGAAGATATACGACCACTTTGAGAGATGAAATGATCGTCATGATTCACTCAATTGTAAAAAACTCAGAGCAGAAACATTTACCATGACCTAACATGATTTAATTGTAGGCTTGCGAATAGTCTACTAATATAGTAACTTCTGTTTCGAATCTAGAGCGAGACTACGAGCTCTGGGCACATAAGGAGTACTCTGTACTGCCTCTTACGTCACCAGCATGAAGTACTCTACACTGCCTCTTACGTCACCAGCATGAAGTACTCTACACTGCCTCTTACGTCACCAACATGAAGTACTCTACACTGTTTCTTACGTCACCAACATGAAGTACTCTACACTGTTTCTTACGTTACCAACATGAAGTACTCTACACTGCCTCTTACATCATCATTATGAGCTCTATTCGGACTGACGACATTAGGGTCTATAATGGGAAGCAATGTGCACAAAGGACAGTTCTTACTTCTTAGTTGTGTACTCGTAGAATGGAAGTAACTGAATTTTCTTATGTACAGGTAGGCTGGAAGTGACTATGATATTTTCCTTTTTATGTACTAATAGAGCAGTGGTGACACTATTTTCTAACGGAGTGCTCGCACAGCTGTGGAGAGACTAATTTTTTAATGAAAGGTCATAATGTGGTACTATAGTACTTGAAGTCAGTTTTTTGAGTACTCTTGTATAAATATCTGAAGTCAATATATAAAAGAACTTTTAGTGTAACGACTTGAATAAACGACTGGGGTGCGAAAAATGTATCCATAAATCCACATTACCTATTAAACATTTCCATAACAAACAAATCTTTCTGATTAACATTAGGAGACAAAAATTCATTGAAATATTCCGGAATCTCAGGTACTGGGTGAAGATTTCAAAATTCAAAATTATTATGAGGCAAATAACAGTACAGACTTTTAGGCTTTAATGTAAGTCTTATAATTACTAGGTATGAGAGTAGGACAACTTGAAGCATGTTGTAAAACTTTTATGTAGAAAGAAAGTAAATGGACGTAGAACGAGGCTACTTAGTGCGTTATAACTCAAGTTATCGAAAAAAATGTTCTATAAATTACTCAGAAAAACGAGAGCCTTCTTAAAGTTTTAAGTTTTAACTCTTCGATCAAAATTTTACACAAAATTTATAAATAAGAAAAAATTGAAATTTTTTTGAATTTCCTGAAATAGTGAATTTTAAGAGAAACGCATACGTACTTTTTTAGCCTTGAGCAAACGTTACTTTGTATAGTGATAATTACTGTAATCAGCAATTAAGTTCGATTACACTTGAGTAGTTTATTGATATTTACTATTTAGTTAGTGTTGATATTTAATTAGTATATTAATATTCAATAATTCTTTCATCCTTTTCATGGGTACATAGCTCAGTGTATCCAGTCTATCAGAGTATCATATTCAGTTTCTCATCTTTGAATTTTCTATGTCTGATGGAATTGAAGAAAACGTGTGTTTGCTCGACGGCCTCATGCCGTAAGTCTTCGGTAAGCTGAATCCAAGTTCGAGTTACAAAATTTCATTTAAAATGCAACTTGAGTTGACCTGAACATAATGTTCCCTATAAAAGTGAGCCAAAGTAAACAAATTTCTGGTCCTAAAATTTTGCATTGCAAGTAGACGTACTGCGTTTGAGATGTTTTAGGTTTCTACACATTTGTCCCTTTTGTTTCCAAAGAAGCCCAAAAGCCTGCTGGTATTGGATGCAGCCAGTGACGTCATCACGACCAAAATAGACGATGCTTGTGGAGGCAGAGGAAATAACAAGAGTTATTGCAGATAAATTTAGCTCTGTTGGCTCTCTATTAATATCATTTTCTTCTCTCTATCATCACTGATTTATCCACGATATCTCCTCAGCACAATAATAAAATTATAGCCTAAATGAAGGATTTAACCTTACTTAGACTGCATGTCATAGTAATCAGCTAAGTTAAATGTAGTGATGCTAAGCCCATGCAATGAATATACATAAATAAATAGCCACATAAGTAAATAACTTTACATAAATAACCACATAAGTAAATAACTTCAATATCTTTACATGTAAATGCCTTTTGCAAAGGCGTTTTGTTGGAGTTAGTTAATCATGTATATTTATTTCAATCAGATATTTTTAAATTCGATCGATCGTATTCAAACACTCGCTCCGTGAGACAATTCCAGCACGTCTTATAACGGAGTGACAGTCACAAACACTGGGTTCGCAAGTGACACGAATTGTGGGGTGCTGATGCTGTTACGGCAGAGCAGTTTACAGCACTTTATTGTCCTAAACAATATACAGGGTGAGGCTTTTCTTTTTATCAAAGCGCTTTACTTCGAAAAAAAGGAAGTTATGTTGCTGCACCTTGTATTAGGGAGATTTCGAGCTTCCTTAGTTGTCAAATAACCGCATTAGATTTATCTTTTCGTGAAAAAATTCTGATAATTTATTTGGTATGACTATAATTTTCCATACTCGTCTATCTAGTGCATTTACGAGCATGGGAATAAAGATAACTAAGCTTGAGATTTTAACGTACGTGGATGTTATGCTCTTAACTACAATGCTTAGGCTCCTGCAAATATTAAGTTTCACTAAGATATTTTGGAATGCGCCTGTGCTGCATTCGAGTTAGGAAATCTTGATAAACATATGTTTATTGAAAATATGACATAAGGCTTCAATATACTTGCAAGAGCTCTCAGGCTCCGCTAAGTCTTCTCTTTCATAGCTTTTCAACAGCACGAAATTGCGGTTGCTTCCACGTATAAGACCCTGACAGCCACGAACAGCCTACCTCAGTTCAATACTGGACTAGCCCTGGTGTGGACTACGTGAGGTCAAGTTGCTGATTTCCATGTAGTTGTTTTCGTGAGAACAGGGGCGTGGCAGGTTGCAGCAGCTGGTATTGGATCAGGTTAGGGAGTCTCAACTTCTTCAGTGAAATGGGCATTCAATATGTGTGCCATAAAGACGACAAAATATTCTTAGTAAACAAACACATTGCATGCTTATCATTTACATGGCTTCAACAATTTAAAAATTTTAATTACAACCAGTGGATTTGTATAAATTAGTGAAATCCGCGCTGCAGTCGGAGCGGAGGCCCGAGCGGCTTTGGGTAGTGAAGCCGTGTCCAGCGTTGCACGGACGCGGACTGTGGTTGATACTGGCAGCTTCACCTACTGTATGATTGTCTTATTTATTATTTGGGTGAGTAAAAAATTTTATGCGTAACTTTTCATATGTTGATCTATTCACTTTCTTTTATGAAGTAAAAACCTAACCTAACAATTTAAAGGCGATCCACGAGTCTACCTATCATGAAATAGTCTAAACAGTTTCAAACTATATAACTTGTAATCGTATGGTGTTTAATGTTGGTATTACTTAGTGGTATCCTAACTCACAGCGAAAGTTCGTGTTAGACTTCCCTAGATATTTCAAGGTTTTACTTTTTTGCCTGGATTAGGACTGATAAAAAGCTGTCCAGGACAAACGCAAACTAGGTTACTGTTTCTAAGCTTGGCTTTGTGAAATTTCTCCATTTGTTTTATTTTACCATATGTTTGATTTTGTCATATTTTCCATTTATTTGTTCTTACTGTAACACATAGCTTAAAAGGAATTAAGGTCTACCTTACTCAGGTGTGTTTGCCTTTCCAAGCTGCAAAATATGCAGGCGTATTAAATAAAATTATTTACGGCAAAAAATACTTTTCCTTGAAATTGAACGCTGTTCAATAATCATGGCCTCCAGTTTTGTGATGGTAGTCAACTAAAACTTTTTTTAAATACTTTTCGTATTTTTCTTTGTTAACGTTAACTCGTAATTAACACTGTCTCGTGTGTTTGAATGGAGAGTTAAAAAAAATTTCGTATGTTGTTATACAGTGGGATAGTTTGCAAGATTTCGTGCAAAGTTCCGATCGCAAAAGAAATTAGCTTGCTTATGCTTAGTGATATAGAATTTCATTTTGTTTAGGAAGTTCGGAGAACGTATTGACAGAGACCAATAAGCTTTGGTTTCTGGATTATTTGAAGAACTCGTAAATAGAAATGCGGAGATTTTATCCCAGTCTCTGCTGTTCAGACTTTTGTGACAGACTCTGCCACCTCCTGTGCGCCACAGCAGGTTGAAAGCTATATTGTGGGAGTTTAATTTTCTCTCAAACTTCTTCAAGGGACTGTATCAGGTCTAATCAAACTTTATAAATTGAACAGACACAATCTTTGCTTCGCTAGAGTTCATTCTGACGTACAGTATTTCGCTACCTCATTTTGCTGCCCTATTTTCTCGTGAACGCCTCAATTACTGGGTTACTAAAAAAATATTTAGAAGTTGTCCCAGCTTTTATTCAACTGTTATAAGATTAATTTGCACTGCTGAATCAAAAAATTACACCCGTTTCATTCGATCAGGTCAGGGTTTAGCTTGGGAACGTTGGGTTGAAAATGCTCTGTACAGCCTAGGAGCATTAATATAAATACAAGGTGCAACAACATAATTTCCTTTTTTTGAAGCGCTTTGTTTTGAAAACAGGTAGTTATGTTACCACTTCCTGAATTATACGTATAAATGTTTATGGTTTTATTAGGTAAGCTATCAGCAACAATTTCGTGTTAGAAATTTGGCAGGTTAATCTATAATGTATTTTCATCAAATACAAACAGCTGTAGTTTAGCTATGGTAATGTTTGTGTAATTCTTCAGTTAAATGAAGTTGCGACCTTTAAACATGATTTTCTTGGTTTTGGTGCGAGTTAACCTCTCTTCACGTAACGCCTCAACAATTTTATTTTAAATTTTACAGAAAGTTAACACCAGATAGCATGAT